>JBAPGN010000473.1:0-27467 GCA_037355405.1 Vitis amurensis | reverse complement strand
TCGTTTTCCTTGCTGGTTTGGTCCTTCTCCCCCTTCCCCCTTTGCTCGCCCGTGTGCTTCCTCCTCGCGTCCTGCCTCCGCTCTTTCCCCTTCTTCCTCCCTTGTCTTTGGGACCTTTTGCCGCACTTTGGGTCCTGCTTGCGGTTCTCACTTTTGCGCCCTTCCCTCCCTTCCCCCTGGGCTTCTCTCCCCTGCGTTTTCCGGCAGGGGTGCTCCCTTTTTCGTCTCTCGTTTCTTTGCTCCGGTTCCCGCCCCCACTTTCCGGCGCTGTTTTGCGCCCGACTTCCTGGCCCTTCCTCTCTCTCTTTGCCGGCGCTTTTGCCCTTTCTTGCTGGCCCCCCCGTCCGCTCTCGGTTTCTCGCCCTGCTCTCTTGCCGCCGGCCCCGCGGCGGCCTGGCCATGTGGGCGGTTTGCTGGTGGGCCTGCCTGCTCCTTGTGGCTGTGCCTTTCCCTGGCCTGCGCTCCCCGGGCCTCCTTGCTCTACTTCCTTGGCCTTGCCCTGTTTGGCCTCGATGTTCCTCCCCCCTTTCTTTGGCGTTGTGCTGGCTGCCTTCTTGTTCCCTGCTGGTTGCCATTGCCTTGCGTGCTCCCGTCTGGCCACATCCTGGTCCCTGTGTGTTATTCTCTCTTCTTTCCCTTTCTGTGCCTGTCCTCCGCCGTCTCTGTCCGGCTTTCCGGGTTCTTCCCTCCTCCCTTCTCGCCCTCTCCCCTGCACCTGCCCTTCTTTTCTGCCGTGTCTCGCTGCCCTTCCTTCCTGGTCCGTGTGGCTCTTGCTTGCGTGCCTCGCCGTTTCTCCTCCTTCCCCTTACTCCCTTGGTTCTCTCCTGCTCCCTGGTTTCTCTCCGCCTCTGGCCCCTGCCTGTCTCTCTCTCGTGGCGCGCGCTTCTCTCCCGTCCTCGGCCCCCGCCCTCCCCCTCTTTTCTTTCGCCCTCCTGGCACGGCCCCCTGTGCCTCTTTCGTTTGCCCGCGCCCTTGGCCCGCTGCCTGTGCTCACCCTCTTTTTCTTTCCTGCCCGTCCGCCTCCTGGGCCTGCCCTCTTTCTTGCTCCTCTGCTTGCCGTGGCCCGGCCCTGCCCCATCCCTATCCCTTCCTTCCCGGTGCTTTCCGGTATCCTCCCTCTTTAGTCTCTTTCTGTCGCTTGTTGCGCTCTTCTCCCTTTCCCACTGTTCTGGTCTGTTCCCGTTTCCTTGGTCTTTTCCCTGCCTTCTTCGGGTCCGCTTGTGTCTTTTCTGGTCCCCCTTCCGTCTTTCTCCCCTTTTGCCGCTCCCTGCGCTCCCTCCCTCTCTTTTGCTTGCTGCTCCCTCCGCTCGTTTCCTTCCTCCCTGTTTCCCCCTTGCGCTCCCCCTCTGGTTCTGCCTGGCCGCGTCCTGGCGCTCGCGTTGGCTCCGTCCGCCGCTCTCTGCCGGTGTCCCTTGGCCTTCTTCCCTCCCGCGCCGCCCCGCTCCCGGGCCTTCCGCGCCTGGTGGTCCCTCTTCCTCCGTACCGGCCCTTTCTAGCCCCCGGCCTTCTGCTCGGTCTCCTGCCTTCTTTTCGCGTCTCGTTTGCCCTCTTGCTCGCCCCTCTCTGAGCGCTTGCTTCTTCCCCTTGTCTGGCTTGCTTCTCACGGGGCCGCTCCGTCTGGGTCTGGTGCCTGTGCGCTGTTCCTCCTTCCCCCCTTCCTCTCTTTCCCTGCCTGTTCCTTCGGCCTCGTGTTGCGCCCCCCGGGTCCTCCTCCCGCCTCCCCCTCCCCGGCTCGGCTTTCGCCCCTTCCCTCCTGCCCTGCCTTCTTTCTTGTCCTCGTCCCGGGACTCCCTTTTCCGTCCGTCCCTGCGGGTTGGGGCGGATTTCCCCTTTTTTCTTCGACTTCTCCCGGGCCCCCGGTTCCCGTCTTCTCCGAAGCTTGCCTTCCTTGCTTCACTTATATCCGCCCTTCACCCTGTCCTTGCCCTCGCCGCCCTGGCGTTTGGGTCCCCGGCTTTCGCCAAAAATTTGGGAATCCACTTCTACGCCGGACCCCCTCCTCGGCAGCACGCCGTCATACCCTTTTCACACTGCTGGGCTTCCTGGCGCCCGCCGACTGCCCCGCACCCTCTCTCGGCCCCCCGACGCCCGCGCTGCTCCCCCCCCGCTCCCTCTCCCGCCTTCCGGTGGTCCCCTCGTGCCTCCTTCTGCTCTCCTGTTTCTTCTTCTTTTCCTTTCTTTTTTCCCCCTTTTCCTCTCTTGCGGCTTTCTAGCTTTTCTGGGGCTCTCCCTGCTTTGCTTCTCCTTTCGCGCCTGTTGCTCTTCCTTTTTCCCTTCTCTTTTCCTACTGCCCGGTCTTGCCCGTCTCCCCGCTTCCCGCTGTCCATTGGTCTGTTGCCTCCTTGCTGGTTTCCGCGTTGCTTCTCTTTCGCCTGGCTGCTCTGGCCTTTGCCCTGGCTCCCTTCCGGGCGACCTCCCCGCCCTCTTTGCGGGCCCTCTCTCTCTTCCGTCTTGCCGTTTTGCTTGTGCCCTTGCGCCCCTCCCCTCTGCCCCTCCCCCTCTGCTCTGCTGCGCCGCTCTCCTCGCGCCTTTTCCTGGGCGTCCTCGGCCCCCTTATCCCCTGCTCGGGGTTCCCGGCTTTGGGCTTTCTCTTTTGCCTCCTGTCCTCGGGGCCTTTTTCCTTTTTGGTGCTTTTTTCGCTTCCCCTTTTGGCGTGCTTTCCCCGGCCCGTGCTTTGGCCGCTTTCGTTGTTCCCCGTCCCCGTTTCCTCTTCGCGCGGCCCCGTCGCGCCTCCTTCTCCTCGCTTCTTTTCCTGCCTGCCCTTCCGGTGCTTTCGGCCCGTTTCCGTTTGGCCTCCCCTCTTTCCCTCTGGCTTCCTGGGGGCCTTCTCCTGTCCTCTCCTGTTGTTGCTGTCTTCCTGCCCCCCGGTTTCTCGTTCTGCGGTTCGTTCTTTGCATGTCTTCTTCCCTCCCGGGTCGCCTGCCTGTGTCTTTTCCGTTGGTGCCTGTGCCTCCCGTCGGCCGTTTCCTTCTTGCTTGCTTCTTCTGGCCTCTCCATCCTCCTTTTGGCCCCTGGCCCTGCTCTGCTTGCTCCTGCTGTGGTCCCCCGCTCCTGCAGCCCCCCCCCTCTGCGCGCCTGGGTGGTCCCCTTGAGCCCCTGGCCCGTTATTGCTCTCCGCCCCCGCTTTTGTTTCCCGCCGGGTAGGTCGCGTCCCTTGCTTGGCCCCTTCGGGCGCCCCGCCGGCAGCTCTTGCTGGTGGGGCCGGTTACCTCCTTTGCCCTCTCCTTGTTGCTCCTTTTTCCTTCCGGCTTTTGTTCTGCCCTCCTCCCCCCGCTCCCTCGCCCGTCCTCGCCACCGCTGCTGCTGTGTTTCCCCCGGCCCACCCCCCCTCGTCTCTTCCTTGCTGGTTGCGCGCCCATCCCCTCGCGCGCCCTCTCCCGTCGCTCTTCCCGGGCTTTGCCTCGTTTTCTCACTCCTTTTCCCCTTCCCCCCCTCGCGCCCGCCCGGTTCGCGCGCCGTGGGGGGCCAGCCGCTGTTGCTTGGTCCCGCCCTCCGGCTTTCCCCTCCTACGGCTGCTTCGCGTGGGCGGCGGGATGCGCTCGCACTTGGCCTTGGGCCAGGCCTTCCCCGCCCCCCCCTTTGCTCCCCCCCCCCCCCGGGCAGTCCCGCGTCGCTGCCATTTGGCTCGCTTGCCGGCGGGGGTTGCGTTCCCACGCCCTGCCGCTGCCCCTGCCCCTCCCTCCGGCTCCCCTTCTCTGCCCGGCGCCGTGGTGCAGTCGGGTTCCGAGGCCCCCCGCGGGCCCTGCGCGGGGTTTTTGTTTGTTTGTTGCCCCGACCCGACCGCCCCTCTCACTCTCCATGCAGGTCGGGGGTCCCCTCCCCTCCTTTGGCCTCTCGCCTCCCTCACCTCCCTTCCCTTCTTTCTCCTCTCCTGCCCGCCTCTGCCCCGGCCTCTTCTGCCTGCGGCCCCCCTCTCTTTCCCCCGCACCGTTCCTTCGCTGCCCCTCCCCTTCCCATCTCCCCCTCCTCTGGGCCCTCCCCTCTGTCCGTGTCTCGCTGCCTGCTGTTGCTGTTGCGTGCCCTTTTTGCCCCCCCTGCCCTCCCCCCCTTCCCCTCCCTCCGTCCCTTGCCGCCCCGTCGCCCCCCCCCTTGTTCCTTCCCCCCCTTCCCCCCCCTTGTCCTCCCCCCTTTTGCCGCCTCCGTTTGCGGCCCCCCTTCCCGATTTCCCCTTTCTTCCCCTCCTCCCTCTGCTCTTCCCCTTTTTCCCCCCTTTTTGTCCCTGCTCCTCTCCCGGGTTCTTTCCTTCTTTCGCCTGACCACGGCCTTTTTTTTTGCTTCCGCGTTTTCTTCCTCCCTTTGTTTCGCCTTTTTGCTCGTTCCGCCGTGTCTCTTTCCCTTTTGTCCCCTCTTGGTTGGTGCCCGCACCTGCCCCCGATGCCTGTTGTTGCCCTGTGCTTGCGGCCTCCGTGCGCTTGCCCGGGATTTTCCCTTGCCGCCCCCTCCCGCTGCCCACTGGGGTGTACGCCCTCCTCGCTCTCCGCCTTCTGCACCCCCCTCTCCGCTCTGGATTCCTGGCCGCCTGGCACTGCCCGTGGCCCCTGCGCCGAGTGCGCCCGGCCCCTTCCATTCATCCCTCTGGCTTCTGCTTCTTTTTTTTTCCCTGGCTCTGCCCCTTCCTCCTCCTCACTCCCTTCACTCCCTCCTCTCCCCCCCTACCCTCCTCTGGGCCTCGCCTCCGGTCCCTGCTGCCCGCCCAGTCAATCGCCTGCTTTTGTTCTTGCTCCTTGTTTTCCTGTTGGTCGCTATCTTTGAGTCGTCTTCCCCCCGGCTGTTCTTCGCTTCTTGCCCGGTTCCCTTTCCGGCCTGCACTCCACCTTCGTCGCGTGCCTATTTTTCCCTTCAATTTGCGGCTGCCCCATTGCGTCATTCCTTGGCCACTGTGCTCCCCCGAGCTCACTCTTTGTCTTTCCAATGAAGCAATGTATATATATTTAATAGAATATAAGTATCAACCACCATACATTCATATCATCACAGACGAAATCTTGATAAAAAATAAAGGGGTGTTGCAGCAGATAGAGCTTGATAGTTTAAATCTGGAGACCCAAATTTCAACATCTTCAACAAAGCCGTAGATGCTAAAAGTCCTTGCCCATTGAACAACATGTCCTAGAAAAACTAGTTTCAAGTTATGACTTTGGAGAGTGGGCGTCCTATTTTTCTCTCCATCCCTTTCTTTGTTTCAAACAGAATTATCATTTTTTAAAAAATAAAAAATCACTGCTATCTTGTCCACCCGGATGAGCAGCGGTTAAAGTCTGGCCATGGATTACGACCACTGTCTAATTTGGTCTTCTAGCCTTTCTCATGGTCAGATAAATTTTTTCCACATGCCCCTCTTTTCACGCTGCCTGTGTTTCAACCCAATTGTCAAGTTGTTTGAAAAAGAATTACCCATCTCAAGAACCGTAATATTTGTTTTCATTATGTTTTTGCTAGTGTGCTCTCTCTCATTACAGAAAATTTTGGTTCTGGCAGTATTCTGTTGGACAGAGATTATGGCTTTCTTCTCATTTACTCTTTATATGTAAGTGTACTGTTTTTCCTTTTCAGGTACTTCTTCACATGCTGTGGAACTGTTTAATCTTGTCAGGGCAATGAACCATGTCATGCCTAGCATTTTTTGCAGTAAAGATGAATTATTTACTTCCCTATAGTTAGCCTGAATGCTTGATGTGGTCTAAGAAAAGAAGCTAAAAATACCATATCCAAGAGCCAAAAATTCCAAACACCACATCTGGTTAAGAGAGAGACCATTTGGACTTATTGCTTATTAACCATAATTACAGCAAGACGCTTTAAGAAGTAGCCGAAAACTGCATGGCAAAATGGGAGCCTATGTGCTAAAATGATCATTCAGTAAGACCAGAACCAAAAGGGCTGCTCTTCAGCCGGCAATCCAAGATTACAAGCATTTGCAGGTGGGTCAGGGTAAGAGCAGTCTTCGAGCTTTGGGAAGCATAGTGGAGGGATGAGGCTCTTGCTTAGGTTATCTTCTTCGTCTTGAGAGAACTCCGACTGATCTGGCTCAAAGATCTGAGAGGAATCTGCTGGCTCCAACAGCGAAGAATGATTCCCATCAGTGTAGAGTGGGCTGTCCGAATCAAAAACATCACTTTGTGAACTTGACATCATATAGTTTACAGAAGATGTATTGGGTGGTACATGTTCAGAAACTCTATTGGGAATTGCTTTCTGAGATTCTGCATGTGATGGACTGATGTTCTCCAATGCTTTTGTTTTCTCCCCTTCTTTCTCCGATCACGCCCTTTCCGTCAGCAACAGACTTTGGGCAAAAACAAGCATTGAGAAGGGAATGACAGAGATGAATCTTCTCTAAACATCAAGCATTACCTCAGTTTTAAGTTTTTCTTCTCTTTCAGGATGCAATCATAGTTCCATCACTTGAGGCTATCATAGCTAGCTTTCGAATCATATCCTTCTCAGCTGTTTGGTCTTGAACCGGGCTCGTGCTGTTTGAAAACCAATTGCAACCTGCCGTGCTCCCCAAGCTCCTTTGCAAAACTGGTTCTTCCTCTCTGTTCACTTATTCTCCACCTCAAAATTCTCTCAAGGGACTGAACTTACGGCGTGACCGCCTTTTCTCTCGGGTCATGAAGCAACCCCTCAAAATCCTCATGCATTTTTCTTCCTCAGTGAGTTTTGAAGATGGCTATCTTTTTGTTTCGTCTCCACAAACACCTCAGTTCCATGACGATTAGAACCTGAAACAGAGAATAAGCAATTAGATGGCCCAGCTTCTTTCCAATTATGATATCATATCTATATCTTTGCGTACATTAAAGACTTTGACAGATCATCGCCTTTGATTTGTTTTCAATGTTTCCATCTAAGTTTAATAAGTATAATCTTTGGTTGCAAAAAAGAATTATATAAACAGAGAATGGAATCGACTTCTTCATTTCCACGAACTCAAGACTCGGGCCAAATACAATTATTTTGATCCACTGAAGAACAATTTTTGACTTTTTTTTTTTCCCAGAAAGCACAACACCATAATAAATGATCAGATTCAGAAAGCAAACACCATAATAAATTATCAGATTCAGAATTCCACTTTATTTTCTCACCAACCAAACAGCGGGCAAAGGATTCATACCACACACTATTGATTATACCCGCCAGACTTGATTCTTAGGACAAGAGAAAGCAGATTAACCTCATAAAAGGAAATTATACCAAGGCAGAGCGGAGTGAAGTGAGAATTGTATTGAAAAGTTTGCAACTGTCACTTCATCATGAATATCTACCAATGGGTACTCTGCTCTGCAACTGAGAATCAACACAAACCCCACAAACAAAGGCATGACACTACGTTTGTTTCATAGTTCCTTCACAAACCACGCAATTTAACTTGACGAGTAAATGAAAAAAGAAAAGGAAAATCGAAGTCACCCAATTAACCACATAACAGAGATTATTGTCAGATTTGGAACAAAAATAATTACATAGGAAAATTTTCAAATTTCATAAAAAAATTATCAACCCCTACAAATAGAAAAAGGAATATGCCACTATTCAAGCACGCATGTATGCCAAAGTCATCCCCAGAAAAAACCCATGTTGCTCCGTTTGGTTGATGAGAAATAAGAACTTTTTACTGAAGACACGCCTCCACTGAACTGGACATAACACTGGGTCTGGTTGAGTTAAGGCTATCATTTCAAAAACTAAAACAACAAGAACAATTTGGTTAAATTTCATTTTTCTTCTCTTTTCCTCCGTTTCCTGACAACTAAACAAAGAGTTGATATAAACTAACAAAGAAAGTAGCACGAACCGGAAAACAGCAATGACACAGGAAAAAATGTCAATTAAACTCACACGACCCAAAACCCAGAAACAAAAGAGAAGTAAGAAAAAGAGGATTTAAAACGAAATTACCATGGAAAGTAGTGGAAGAATCGGGAATCCAGAAAGATTCAAGAAGCTCTGAAGGAGAGGGAAGTGTTTCCTTACGAAGTAAAACGGCCATGTTTGAACCGCCACCATACAGTTTCCTACCGTCCATAGATTACTGAATATGAATTTAAGATGAGCTAAGGGGTCATGTTAATTTATTGGGAGAATAAGCAAGGGCGGTGTGTTGAATTTTGATCTATGGCTTGTGACGAAAGAAGCTTGTGATGAGAATTATGGTAATGTGGTAAGTTTGAGAGTAGGGAGACCTCACACCCATCACTCGCAACAACAACGACTGCTCAAACTTTGAATGGAAATTCTCTTATGAGAGAGAGATTGAGAGATTTCCTCTACGGGAGAGAGAGCCTAAGAGATGTTATAACTTATAAGAGGGCGAGTGAAGGGAAGGATTGATTTTTCATCTAGGTGGGTGGAGACCCTTGTTTGAAGTTACCATGCTACCCCTACAAATATTAAAATCAAGAAATAAATTAATCAAGTATGTAACTTAAAAGAGTTACTTTTATAAGTGTTTGTATTGAAGCTACCGTGCTTGTTACTTATTATTTAATTTTTATTTTTAAGTATTAAGATTATTAAATGATATGCACTTAAAATTTATTCTAAATTATCAAATCGATATATTTATCTTTATAAACTATAAGAAAAAGTAAGTTTTGATTCACTAATTAAAATAAATATAAAAAAAACTCAAATATTTATAAATTATATTTATCATCACCCATTTAAAAATATTTTAAAATACATGTACTTTTTTATAATTCAAATAATTAATTCCTAAGATGACCCTTTTACATATTAATAACACCAATTAATAACTTTTTTTTGTCGTGAGAATTGACTTGAGATTACTAAAATAAGAAAATTCAAAAATTTAAAATACAATTAAAACTAAAAAAAATAAAACTTTAATGCTAAAAATATAAAATAAAATATTAATTTTAACTTAATTAAAACACTCTGATAAAAAATATAAATATGAAGAAAAGGTTGGAAATACAATGAGTGTAAATATTTTAACTTAATTTTTATATATTTTAGTTTTAATTGTATTTTTAAAATTAATTCTTATTTTATTTGTTTCAAGCTAAGCAATTTTTTATTAATTTAATTAAATAGATAATGAGAGATGAGGAATTTATATAATACACGATATAAAATCATTATTAAATAAAGAATTAGAAAGATTTTATTTATCCCTTGAGAATCCCAAAGAATTTTTTTCACAATAATTTGTATCTCATATTATATAATAAAAATTTATAACATATTTATTTTTAAAACACTTTTATTAAATTAAAATGATAAGTTAATTTTATATAATTTTATTTAATGTTATGAAGTAAAAAGAGTATTTCAAAAAATAATTATTTGGGTTATGAAAAAGTGCATATATTTTAAAATATTTTTAAATGAATAAAGATAAAATTGATTTATAAAAGTTGAAATTATTTTTTCTATATTTTTTCAAATTAGTGAATCAAAACTCATTTTCCCCTAAATTATAATTACAAAAAATTAGGTTGAGTAACAATAAAAGTTGTAGAGTAGTAAAAGAGAGTGTGAAAGTAATTAGGACAAATAAAAGTAAAAAAGGTAAAATAAGTGGTGGATTAAAGAATAAGTTAATAGTTTTACTTATTACTTAAAAGTTGTTTTTATCTTTTAAATCATATCATTAAGTTATTTTATCAAATATACTTAATTCACTTAAAGATTTAAATTGGATTATTAAATGACTTTAAGTTATTAAATTGATTTACCAAATACACTGTGTACGTGTAATCATGTTGTTATTCAATATTATACTCACTCTTTTGTAAATATAATATTTTCATAATCACTCTCATGCCATGTAGATATAATATTTTTGTCTCATGCCCAATTGGATTGCAAGATGGATATCATTTTTAGAATTAGATATCAATTTTGATATCATTTGTAATTATTAGATAGATTTTTTTTATAAGATTAAATATCGATTTTGATAATATTTATAATATCCCATTCTAACAATATAGATAGTGTTTAGATCTCATAGATCTTCTGACTTTAAAACATACATGATTAAAAAAAGTTTATAGACATTTAGGAAGACTTAATTAATCATTATTGTCATTCTCTTAATAAAAGAAAACAAAAGGGTAACATGATGGAATCATACCGTACAAGAGTGAGGTTAAATCAAAGGAGAAAAGAAAGGTGGAAAAGTGGGAAACATTTTATGTAAAATTCATTGAATTAGAGAAAATAGAAAAGGAAAAACTTTCTTTCGGCTATTCATTTTTTGGTTCTTAAAAAGATTTGAAGAAAATATAAAAGAAAGAAAATATGAATGAAAAGTATAAGAAAAAAAAAATAAAGAAAAATAAAAAATTGAGCTACTTATTTTTTGGTTCTTAAAAAATTTGAGGGATATTTTCGTTGATATTTTTTATCAACAACCAAACATAATAAAATATTTTTTTTTTACATTTTTTTGTCTTTCCTTAATATTTTTTTGGGAACCAAATATAACCTTATAAGTCACATTTATTCAAACCTCAAAATGCCTAAAACAACTTAGGTAAGGAGTCACCCATTGATCCTTCTCATTTGTGAATAATGACATTGTTTACACATGGCCAACCAACCCTGTTGGATGATTATGATAATGCCTTCACATTTTTTTTGTTTCTTTCTTCACTCAATCCAAAGTCCATGCATACACCATAGTGAGCATCAACCTTCCATCATTTTAGTGAGTCGATCCCAAAATTATCGGTCACACAGGGAAAATATTTTTTAAAAAGAAAAAAAAAAATTATAATATCAACTTTTAAATTACAATAAAAGACCAAATTAACTAACAGTTTAGAGTAGAATTTAAAATTCTTTTGATGATAAAGAAAAAAGAGAGAGAAGTGAGTAGAGGGCAAATGGGGAAACGAGGAAGAAGAAAAAGAAGGATGAGAAGGAGGTGGGGGGGTGAGGAAGACAACAAAGGGAGGAGTCGAATCAGTCGTAATCAAAAGAGGGTCTCGGAATTTAGGGGGGGTGATGAGTCACCACCCCCTCGCCTTATGGGGCACCGTCCCTACTCATTTCTCTCATATTTCATAGGCTACCGAGTACCGACTCTTTCTCTTCTTTCTAATTGGCTAATTTCTCCTCTCACCAGCAGCCGCGTCTTCTTATCTCGGCTGCCCCTCCTCCTCCCTTCGCTTTCCTCCGTCTCCAGCCGTTTGGCTCCAGCCGCTCTTCAGGTGCCGGTGACCAATGGGAGGCACAGTTAGATGACAATTACACTTCTAGAGCAATGTTTAACCTAAAATTGGGATAAGATGTTTCATATTACAAATATTTTGAGAAAATAAAAGTGATTTTTAAATATAAATAATTAAATTATATTTTATTTAACACAATTGACTTATTAGTTATTATTAAAAGTTATTTCATGATATAAAAAGAAATCGATTCATTAGCCATGTTAGTTCTTTTGTAAAAAATTTTAATTAATCCCTTCATGTAAAATAAAGGTATCTTAGTATTTTATTTTATTTTTTGAATTTAAAAGTGATAAATTGGTCATTTATTTTCAAATATTTTCATTTTATTATAGCTTATCCCTATTTTGCCCCAAACCTATAACAATAATTGGGAAAATTGAAATAACATGTAATATAATGAAAATATTTTAAATATATATATATATATATATATATATATATATATATATATATCAATTTTTTTATTTTTTTAATTAAAAATAAAATACATTTTTTTTTATATAAGAAGACTAATTTTTTTAAAATTATTTTAAAAAATAATTTTAAACATCCTTTCTCTTTTATGACTTTATCATTAGTTATTACAAGTAAAACAAATATAATTTCTTGGATTTCAAAAAACAAAGGTGAGAATTTTCTTTGTATTGATAACTTGGAGATTTAATTTTATATTTTATTCTATATTTATTGATTATTTTTTAAATTAATTTTATTTTTATTTAAAGTTTTTGAAACCCTATTTAGATGGGTTGTTTGTTTGTTTGTTTGTTTGTTTGTTTTTGTTTGTTTTTAGAATGAAAATTACTTTTTGGTTGGCTAGTGAAAACACTACGAAAAAGGAAAAAAGTTTATGCTTTTTTCACACTACAATTTCAAAATTTAAAGCTTTATTTTATTTTTGACTAATTTCCTTGTTTTCTCATAATATTCCAGGAAAATGATAGAGTTTTAATATTTTTATATTCTTATTTAATTTCATTATCCTCTAACATGCCTATATATGAAACCCAAGTTAATTGTATCCTTTCTTACAAGTTATTATATCACTTCTTTACTCTAATATAAATATGGAAGAATAAGAGTTTTTTTTGTGTGATTTGATTTCTCAACACTATCATCAAACAAATAAAAAATAAATAAACAAATAAAACTAAAAAAATACATAAAATAACAAAAATAAGATGATTTTGATGTAAAAAATTAAAATTAAAATTAAAAAGAATTCTTATAAAAGTAAAGTTACATGTGAGATGGTGATTTTGAGAAATATTTTTAACATTTTTAATGCTTAAAAAATAAATATTTTCAAGTGTTAGAAAGGCTAAAAATACTTCTCAGAATTATTGCCAAACGCACTCGTAGTGGACTCATGAATGATAAACTCGTTCATATCCTTTAAAAACCAAAATAATAGATTATTTTGAAAGTTTGAAGATAAGTCAATTCAAAATGACATAGCAGATGGTTGATAGAATCATACAAGACCCGATTAGTATTTCTTTTGCTTCCCATATATTTCAAGTTAAGATTCCCATTGGATCCATTTTCCTAGAATCCCAAATCTAAGATGTGATTGGGGATTTGACTATGTTTCTTTGTTATAATAAAAATACTATAGCCTAATTAGATGTCATCCTCAAAGACCGGCCTAATGAAATTTCATAGTACTAGTCTAAGATGATTACCTTACCTAGATCCTAAGGTGAAATATATGAATGTATGAATGTATTGATTTTAGTAAATATGGAATTAATTCAAAGAAAAACTAATTTAAATGACAAAACAACTATTCATTTGTAATTCAATTGATTTAAATCTAGGGGTTCCATAATCTATTCTTGGGAATAGAACTTGGAAGGAACAAGGGCTTTAGTTTAAGGTGATCTTACAATTCTTAGGATATTTTGTCAATTGCGGTCAATCACATTTGAAACCTAATTTCCCTTTTTAGTTTTTTATTCTTAATTGCCATCTCATGATCAAATTCTTAAGCATTTAAGTCCTTACTATTGTAAATGAGTTTAGAATATATAACAATGAAGAGTTAAGATAACTAGTGATTAAGGAATGTGAAGAATCACAAGTATCTAGCAAAATGCTACTGTGTCATCACCTAATCTAAACTAAAACAAATAGTTTTCATTCTTATTATTTTTTCATTAAACCATTAATCAAATTTGACTATGATTTCCATTTTCCATCGTTCCTCTTTTACTCTAACTCTAGTTTCACATCCTAGGATGACTTTTTAGCCTCTCAGAGAGGTGTTGTAACCCACACAATCTATAAATAACTAAAAACACATGTATTGAATCAAAAGAAACTAAAAAATAATATTTAAATTAAAAGCATAAAGATCAAACCTAAATTAAGTATCTTCAATAAAAGGCAAAGTCTCCTCTCTAAAAAACTCAAAACTAGCCAAGCCCTCTAAAACCTAGGGATAATTGAGTTTAAATAGAAAAATCCATCCTAAGACATGTGCCACAATACTATTGACTATTTTAATCCAAAAATACATAATATTGTTTCAAAAAATGAATTAATCATAAAATTTAATCAATCAATTTAGAGTTATTTCAAACTACAAAATTGGTAAGTGTTTTAAGTCAAATATGAAAGGCTCAATTTCAAATCCAAATGGCTAGTTTGAAGTTACAAGTGCCTAGTTTGAAATTGCATATGCATTCTGAATTGACTATATCCTTTTATTTTGTTTTGCTTTAGTTCAAAAGTGATGAGAAATTTTAAACTCAACTTCTAATTTTTTCGATCATTTGCTTGCTTAATTCAAAATGAAAGAGAGGATTTTATTTGAGTTTCTAGTTGTTCCTTCTCTTGCTTATTTGAATTTGAATCTCATTTCAAACTTTGAATTCAACTTCTAAATGAAATCCTCGTATTTCCTTGAACTTGCCTAATCCATTCTCTTCTTTTCTTGGCTTGGTTTTGATTTTAAATCACCTCTAACATGGTTGCATGCGCTCTCAATCCTCTTCATGGTTTCATTTCTCATCTTCATGCTTATGCCTTGATTGATGATCTTACTTTGATTCTTCTAATCTTTAATGAGCTTCAAATCTCTCTTTTATGCTTATTTATCCCTTTTATCTTACCCTTTGGTTGCATGAGTGCTCATTTATTTAACATTTCCTTTCTACTTCTTTATCCTACATTTTAACTTAAAATAGATGTTAAGCTCAATAAACTAGGGTGCTATACCAAAATCAAGTTAAGCTAGATTATTGGAAACTTATTTATCTTCTAAATCGATGCTATTGAATGTGCCATTGGAACACATTATTTGAGCTTCCAATTCATGATTTAGCGAGACTCACTTAATGCGCTACAGAGCACTTTATAAATCTAATGGAGGAAGAATGATGCTCTTTTTAGAAAAATATTCCCAATTAACTTTTAAGGCTCGGACTATAGCTGTGGTTTCGACCATCATTTCCATTTATTCTACTAAGTTTATACTACTAATTTTCATCCCTTAGTACATGTATTCCTTCATGGGAGAAAATGGGAGACATGGCATTTTTTTGTTCAAGTGTCAAGATGGTGCGAAAGGCAAGAAACAACCTATCAAGGAAATACATGCATATTTAATGGCATTTGGTAAAGTTTGAGTGCTACAAAGATTGCAACTAACCAAGATAGCTTGTAAGAGAGCGTGTCCTATTAACTCCACCTCTACAAAGTCTCCATAAAAAGAAGGTAGCTAACTAGAGAAATCTTTTTGAGAGCAGTATTTAGTTCATGACTTGTCTAAAAGGGAAGGTGCTGTCGTTGCCAACTCTAAGAAGTTACCATAGTGGTAATCACGAAAATAAAACAGAAATAAGAATCAAAGAGGACAACTTCAATTCTTTAAAAAAAAAGCGATCTTAATTAGTAAAGCTTCTCATCCTTATTTTTGAAGGCTAAAGTTCAAAGATGAGATATTGAAAGTTTTACCAAGCTTAATGCTAGGTGTTTTGAGAACTTTTCAAACTAAAATACTTTCGCTAGGCACCACAACCAACCAATGACCCAATTAAAAGAGAAAAAAGTAAATATTATACTTATCATAGAGTGCAAGCTATACAATTGAAGAATGCAAGAGCGTTTAAACCCACAATGGTTCATATTGTTTCATTGAAATATGCAGAAATTATAATATTTCTCCTAACAAAGGTAGTAAAACTATTGGAATTATCCAGACTGAAGCTACTAGATGTGGCTCTCAATGAAAACACAAAGTAGATAATATCCCTTCATCAATAGGGGAACTAATCAACTTAGATGACCAACATAGATATGGTCAATCAAATCATACTTAGAATTCATTCGGAAACCATTCATCAACTCAGAAAGAAAGACTTTGTGTTCTCTCTAATTTTAAACAATATTGCAACACATCCTCACAATGATGTTCTTGTCGTCTTGGTAACCAACTATGAAGTTAGCCGATCTTAATTGATTTGAGGACCTTAGTCAATATCTTATCCCATTCTATGTCTCAAATAATGGATTTAATTGAATCTCAATGGATAATAAGTTATAGTTCTTTGGTTGAATTTAATGAAAATTTCATCATGGCAAAAAAATAAGTCTCACTTCTAGTTAGTATAGGAATGTGTGAGTCCTACTAAGTGTTATCCTAAAAAGTTCAAGGGGATCAACAGTGTTCAAAGAATGAGAAAAAGGGAAGAAATACTTACCGCCCTCACTTCCAGTTGGATGGGTATTGATATTATAGAAAGACTGAAATGCCTACCACAGAAAGATCATTTCCATGCCATTTATTGATCAATGCTGGGAGATGAGTCTTCTGGACATCCATTCTATGCTTCTTGGATGATATTCAGGGTATTTTCAGATGAAATTATTTGCGGATCAGGAAAAGACCACTTTACATGTCCATTGAACATAGCTTACAGAGAATGCCTTTGTTTATGCAATGCACCTGCTACATTCAAAGATGTATTGATATTTCGTATGTGGAGCAAATTATGAAGGTTCATGGATGAACATCACCGTATATGGAGTACATTGAGAATCTTGTTATGGAATCAGTTCTCCATAGTTGCATTGAAAAAGACCTTGCCACTGGAAAAATCCATTTATACTCAAATGTCCTTGGCCAATCATCTCTGAAAAATCATTCGAAGGTTGAAAAGCAAAAATTCGACTCATTCACCCATCTCCAAACCAACCTTAAAAGTCAGAGAAATTCCTTCGATCATTTAACATTCTACTAAATTCATCCTTCCAAAACCTACCTTCTACTATTTAATATAAAAAGTCCAAAATCCTTTTATAACTGAAATTTAACCAACACAATAAAGTAAACTTAACTTTAAAAATATGGAATATACTTTCTCGTACACATTCCACTATCATAAAGGATTGCTAATTCACATTTTAAATATCTTAAACTCATACCAAAATTATAAAGACTTAAATCTAAGAATTGAATCATGATAAATGCAAATTTTCGTAAAAATTAAAAAAACACAAAAAAACAAAAACCTAACAGAAAATGGATTAATCTCTTATATTCTTCCAATGTGACTTGAAAGTTACCCAATACCAAAATATCCCTAAAATTTAAAATCCCACACACTTAAACTTAAAACCCTTCCTTTCCATTCCTACAAAAAAAATTATGGAACCTTAGATCTAAACCACAAAAAATATACAAAGAAAAATATCCAATAAAGATGCGAAATAAACCCAAACAACACAAACATCCTGACAGCAATAATCACCTTATAAAAAATCAGAAATATAAATAATGCATCTTCTACCACCAAATTAATACTGCAATGGAGGTCGAAGAAAGTTCAGTACCTAATAATCATCTAGTCTCCCTAGCACTATTGGTTCAATATAACAATCCGCAAGATAGTGCTACTTCGTCGTCTCATTAATGATAATTAACTTAAATGGTAGATAGAACCGAAGATAAGAGTAACATCGCATTTCGTTGTTGAGTTTTATTTATAACAAAGAACATAGTGCTCCAACATCATTCCACCCCAATAACATTCTAGATTTTATGATATCACAAAAAAAAATAAGTCCATAACAAATAAATATTGCTCGGAAATCTTAACTGAAAACTTATTTGTCCCAAAACATTCAGTAACCCCAAAAAAACGGTGTAATACCAATCCTCATTCTGTAATTATTCTTATTCAAACCATCTTCAGCATAGATTAGTCATTGAAAATAATAAACATCAGATTGCCAAAAATAGATCCCTCAAAGCCATTGCTACCTAAGTTGAAAGAAAACACACACAAACATCCCACGATCCTACATTACATTAACTATGAGATTGCGCTATTACAGACGAAAATGAATATTTGGATCCTAGAGTATTATAGTAATATTTAAATCATGACAGGAGAAATTTGTACATGATTCACCCGCTTACTTAACCATACAAGGGATGTTGGATCAAATTACTGAAATTTGATGATTCTAACGCCCAAATTTTAAATGAAAGTAATCTTATATTTGATAGGTAAAGTATAGTCGGAGATTTAAACAAAGAACAAAAGTCAGTATACTAGGTCTTCAACACTTGGGTTATCACAAAAAGTATTTTATGCTAAAGCAAAAATGTATAATATGTAAATATTTATCCTCAAAGGTATCACCGAGTTCGATCACAAAGATGGTAACTAGAAGTCTTCATAAAATATGCTTTAATGTTATGAATTTTTATATTGTTAATACCATTCGAATATAGATGCCGATTCTACTTAAGTGATTTGTTTATTATGTATATATTTTATAGTTTATTTTTATTTAGAGGTTAGTTTTTTATTATTGGAAGAAAAAAAAATCACAACACCGACAAGAAAAAGATCCCTCATGCCGCCAATACTATAGTATAGACAAATAATAGTTAAGTCCAAAAGAATTGATGTTAATCCATGGAGGAGGAGTTAAATAATAGTAAGTAAAACAGTTAAAAGTATAGGAATTTACAATTTATTATTCCAATGGATTTTAATAGCAAAAACAGTATACAATGCATAAACTTAGGAGGAATAAAATAGAAAAAATCACTTAGTATAGAATATATATACACATCTAGGTAGAACTTCAATACAGTTCCCTTTCCTGTCTACAACTAATATTGAAGTATATACAAGAGAATGGAAAAGTCAAAAAAAATTTAAAACCCTAAATCTGTATTAGTATAGGTAGGACCATATCAAAACTAGAAGACGGTAAGTCCTTTCCCATCCAAGACTTGATTAAAACTATACCAACTTACATGCTCACTACCCTTATATCCCAAAATTGAGATGCGCGTAAAAAAACAATCTGAACCCTATATAACAAACAAACAAACAAACCAAGGTAGACAATCCTAGAGTAGAGCCAAACTTTCAAATTGCAATTTTGTACGTTCGACCAACTAAAATAATAAACAATTTAAATACATAAACAATAAAAATGATATCCATAAGATTAAAGGTTTATAAAAGGTGAAACATATAAGACATGATAAGAGTAAACATAAATTGCCCATAGCGCGATAAAAAACATAATAACAAGACAAAATCTTTGCACCCTGCTTCTATGAAATCCACAAATAATATATTTACTCATGTTCCACCACTTTTTATAAAGTCTAGATTATTAAGAATGCCATATCAGAGTATATATATATGAGAAAATAGTAATGCACACCACAAATCACAAATAAGTATATAATAAATAAATATGACTCTAGTAGAGATATAACAAAATTCAAATAGCAAAGCTATTAATAATATAAACAAAATGTAATAAAGAAAGAACAAAAATGTAGTGACATAATATTTTACTCTAAAATTGTAGTGAAGTGATTAAGTTTTCTTAGGATAGAAAGATCTAAATGATTGAAACTTATTCAAATTATAATGTGAGCAGTAAAACCACTCCAGATAATGGAGTTATGATGCAAGGCTTGTCTTATACTATTAGTCTTAGTAATCACACAATCCCAATATCAAGGCTGTTTGGTGTAACAAATGACAATGAAAAAGATGATTAAGCTGAGTGAAGGATCAATGCTCCATAATATAGATATTATCTGAAATACAGAAAGCCTTCACTTATAGGTGGACAATATTATACACAATGAAATTCTTTCACTAGTTGAAAAGAAAATAAAAATATCGAATTGATAACAAGAGTACCTAAAGTGATATCTTAGCCATTTTGAGAAATACGAAAAGATTGTACAATATAAACTTTGAACTAATAAAATGAACTAAAACAAAATAAAACAAAATAAATCCATTTTACTTTATTATAATGTGTGTTTAAGGCAAAGATATCTATATAATTAAAACTAGTGTTGGACAATAAAACTATATAAACAATTATAATGAGATATAATAGTAACAAAAATAATAATACACATAATAATAATTAGAACAAACCAATCACAATGTGAGAATATCTTTCTCCAAAAAAATCATTATATATTAAATGATCTTAAATCACGATCCTTTATAAGGTATCCCCAATAGTTAAAACATTGCTCTAGAAGTATCAACATATAGGACACAGACATAAGTTTTATTTTTCTATCGCAGCATCTAACCCACTATGCACCATACGAGTAACTACACGTTCGTGTTTCTCAAATATTTATCGGTTTTTAATTGAAGCAAATGATGTTATACAACGTATAGGCAAGAATAATAATCACTAACAAAACACTAATGAAGATCGCTCAATCATGGCTCTTCCATAAATATGTGCAGTTAGTAATATGAGTTGCGCCAACAGTTAGATAGAAATATAGATAAAATCTACCGGCTCGCGTACTCCATCACATCATTGAATATCCTCTGTCTCTCTGGAGTCGAACTATGAATGAAAGTGCTAAACCGTGATATATGGCCCTCAAGAGACTAGTTGACCTTTCCTAACTATGAACCCACCTCTCACGCACATAGAATCGCCGTAGAGACCCTCTTTATTACGATCGTGCAATTCGACTCTCCGCTTTTTGTCCCTCACACCCTCCGACGCAGCCTCCCTTCTCATACCATATCTTGGTTTTCTTGTACGCCTATCTCTTTCGACCCATTCCTCTAACTCACTTCTCTCTCTTTTTTCCGGTACCAGCCAATCATATAACTGTTATACCCAATTACGTGAGCTCTAAAAAACGTATAATTTTCTTTATTGGGAATTTATAAGATGGCGTTCTATATGATATATTGTTTGGGGAGATCTTGGCCGATTCGAGAAAAATATTATGGCGCGCTTGTTACGCATTTCAAATACTCCGCTATCGAGTCTGTCGACCTAAGTAGAGTGACGCTGGAATTGTTAGGGCTCACTATTGTATGCAGAGCTTGTAGAGTGCAACTTGTGATTAAAAGATAAACCAAAAAAATAATGAGTACGAAGTCTTTATACCCTAACAAACGCAACATTAGACCATGTGACGATACCATGGTTTAAATCCAATGTCATATTTACAAATGAGTAGAAGCGCCTAGAGGTCACTTACAAAAGGTACTCCTTAATGATACGCCTGAAGATTTATCATATAATTCACAATCGTGATACAACACGACCCCCCCTCTAATGCAAGCCTTATAAATATCCATCCCCTATATAATAGAGGACATATTATTATATGCGAAACTGGAGACAAGAAAATATAGAAAACAATAAGATATATGAGATATTATGTCTGGTGATAGAAATATAGTGTTAAATCTCACAATAGCGATTAAAGGTCCACTTCAAGTTAGATCCAATTAGATATCCGAAAGAACCACTCTATATCTCTAATTTTATTCAATACACCTCTTACAACTATGTCAATTTCTATGATCAATACTATCCTTTAATTTGATATTCTTCACTAATCAAAATCGACATAAGAAATAATATGAGAGTACAAACCTAAAATACATTCGAGTCTATTCAATCAACGATCATATAATCAAAAACATTATCGCCACTTGTAACCTATCGTCATGCTTCCTAAGGTGCTAATCTGCCACAATCCTAGTACACCTATTCAAACTTCCATTCTGACTACAAAAAATAAACTTGATATACTTAGTATCCAAAATTAACTTAATATAAATAAAATATATAAGTCTCTCATTTGAAGATTGATGCATATTTTAATATCTATGTGCACCTTAATTACAAAACAGGCATTTAATTCATTACAGTACACTCAATTCAAGATACCCTTAGATTAACTCACAATCTTGTGATCATTTGAGACCTCTTAAAATTATTGTATAATTTAGAATATTGTTTAAAGAAAAATATTCTATTCAATCCCAATTAAATCGGATTTGTAAAGATATTGAACCTATAAAAATAAATGAGAGTCATCTGAATATTACAAATTTAATTCACAATTCGAAAATCAAAGAATACTAAGCGTGTGAATCTTAAAATATACATCTTCATACGTGCTAACACATCACAAGTGTGAGGCGTTATATCGACTACACCGAGATATTTAAAGTGATGTATATAGTTCATCCACCTATGCATAGTATTAGAGTATATATAAAGTAAACCATTAATGTATATTTACAAAAGAGCAAATATTGGATAACAACATATTACACGACACAGGTTATTTAAATCAATTAATAACTTAAATCATAATATCAAATTTAAAATCTTAAGTAAATAAGTATATTATAAAATAAACTTAATCGATTATAGTTAAAACTAAAAACCAAACATTAAGTAATACCAAATGTAAGTAAATAATAGGAATACTGATTCTGTCTGTAGAACACGATCTCCAGCAATACCTTATATGTTACTTGTATAACTCTTTAAACCGAAAGTCTATATGCATATACAAGTCTATCCCTACCGAACGATCACCGTAGTAACAACTAGGTCTCATACCGTCCGAAGCCCTAAGATGTCTCAAACCTTAATATACTAACTATAAAGTGCTGTTTTGCATATACTCCATCTCGTCTATTAATCTTCCTTACATAATTGAAGAATAAATATAATTATCATTAAGAGTAATACAATTATATTCTAATATCTCTATAAAACATAATATTATCTATTCATATAATCACATATGATTTATAGAGAAATATTTAAGCAAATATAGTATCACCTTTCATATATATCACTCACCACCTAATACATCACATTTCTCAAATTTATCCTCGTTGTGTACGAATCTTAAGAGACTTATTATATAAAGACATAATTATAATATAACAATAACAACATTCTGATCTCATTTTAACCATTATAAATTAAGGATAGCTAGTGTCTTATTTTAAAGAAAAGATAAAATGAAAATTATGTTTATAAAGTTATATACTAATAATATTAATTCATTAGCAATATAGAGATAATATGTTAGTATAATCACAAACTTTACGTTTATAATATAATAAGACATTGAAATTAATAATTAAGCCTCCTAACTTACAATCTCAATTAGTAACTATCAATAGTGAGTTGTTAGACTATACCCATTTATTCAAATGAGATAAGATTCTACCTCATCACCTACTAAATATTTATTATGATGTCAGATTTATAATATGCATTAAAACAAAGTAATTATTACTAGGATCTATTCACTTCTATATACAAAATAATACAAATAATATAGGTATACAATCACCATCAAAAAACCCAATAAGAGCTAAAAAAGAAAGCATTATCATAATTCTATCAGACTACCAGATTTGATAATGTACTCTAAAG
Organism: Vitis amurensis; assembly: GCA_037355405.1. NCBI lineage: Eukaryota > Viridiplantae > Streptophyta > Magnoliopsida > Vitales > Vitaceae > Vitis > Vitis amurensis. Next base: position 4,521 of record JBAPGN010000473.1, on the reverse strand, counting down.
AGACTTCTACAACATACTTATCTTAAGGACTTTCATAAGATTCTAAATTTACATAGCGAGAAGTGATAAACAGGAGCAATGTCTACAAAAATAACCAAGACTAAAAATACTAGATCTAGAGATGAGAGAGATAATCAAATCATGATTTAAAAGTTCCCAATCTACTAACACTAACTCGCACCAAGAAATAGAACAATTGGAAATGTAGATCCAAAGGTTAAAAAGTAGAAAATATCAGTGCCTCGAAATAACAAAAAAAAACTTAGAGGATCTTAACATTCTACTCTAAAAATATCGATACTCCCTTAACGATACTAGAAAGAAAGAAAATATAGTTGGGGAGTATATATCATGTCGTATCTCTTGAGTGTTGGGCTCTGGATATATAGTCACTTACTTTACATGAGGAAACCAAAAATAACACAAAATCTCTATAAGCCTAACACCTATATTTAAAAGCACAGACTATATTAGAGGACTATAATATGACTTCAGACCTAATAGGAGACATAGGAAATAAGCGTCAAATCCAGCTCAACTAGCAATTCATATAATTAAATACCAAATATAAGTCCTATAGTAATAATATATAATTTACAATAAATATGATACACAATATCCTAACAAAAAACAAGTTTACCAGCTTAGCATAGATCTAGTGGCAAACCTTGCATTTTATCAAATGCCATATTAGAAATTATAAACCCAAAAATCCCTTAAAAACCTAAAAACTAAATAAGCCACAACCACTAAAATAGATAATCTACAATGAGCCACCTACTAAGGAACCCATAATGGAAGAAAAATATTGGCTTTCCTCACAATCCATATTCTAAAGTTAATTGAATACTTACTAAAATAGTCGAATTATACTTCGTGTATCCTATTAATTACCAATAAGGTAAAATGCTCGAGTTCTGATCTTCATTCGATTGGATTGCAGTATCTCCCTATGAACTAGTTTTCGTAATCTAATGAGGTAATGGTATCAACTTTTCAAGGTTACCTCTCCAATTATTAGTTCAAATTCTACCTATTCATGTATCAACTGACATAGTCTTCCTCTCAAAGGGCATATGCTAAATTTTACTAAAGAAATTGCTATGACCATAATCATCTTGGTCATATGTCCTTAGGATAACCCAAGGGAACACATTATCTCAATCTCTAAAGATATCATTGAGAATACCTAATAGCTTCCATTAACAGTGACTCAATTTATAGGAATAATGAACCAACCCTTAGGACTCACCCTAATAATATTAAATCTTCCTAATCTGGTTTCAGCACAGACTTAATATCCTCTCAGGTATAGAGAGTTTATGTAGCGGTATAGTTAGCTCTGGTGAATCATTAACTACCTGATTTACACACCGTTATCCCTGAATTTCACTATAGCGTTCATGTCTAATATGAGTAATCAAATATTATGGTACCCTAGTGCACTTACCAAGGGAAAGTCATCTTAATAACTAAGACAGCGTCCCATCCTCTCCATCTTAAGGACCCCCGGTAGTCTTCTATACCTCTACAAATTCGCTATCAATCTATGAATCGAATGAGTAAATCAACCTTAATCACTTGGAATGCGATACCCGTGACTTGGATTTTATGTGCAGCTCCTAATGCACCCAAGTCATGTATAATATAATATATGAGTGTGAATCCCCAGATAACCAATAAATGCAATATCATAGATAACCCTAAAAATCATAAACTTCCAGACCATCATACCACTAAAATAAACTCAAATAGGAATGATAAAACACTTTTCGCATAACATCATGTCCGACTGCCCACCCTTATCACTACTTCATACTCAATAGGAAGCACACAAATTAAGCAGTGGAGTCGGAATGAGTAGACTCCTTTGTAGTTATGCATTTATAACACCCACTCTTATCAAGCTTGTATATTGGACCAGTTGTAGTTATCTAGACGAAGTGCATGCTACTCTCAAGGAATCTATTGAAGGACATGTAATACAGGGAATCAATACAGACCGGTCAAAATTTTTTATTTTCATACAAAAGTGAGTACCGATGGGACTCAAGGCTATCTTTGATCTTTGACTCCATATGTAAAGTGAGGCATGATAGTTCATTAAAAATTATGATTCATATAAGAGGGTTTCTCCATAAATACACCAACCACCAGAAGCTCTAAAGGAATAACTAGTTCATGGTCATCTGCCCACTAATTATTTTAAAAAGTGGATTATATCCCAACCATATGTATTAATCTAAGAACAAGAAATGTATCAATTTGTTTGGAAAAATATAGTTTGTTGGTTTTATATCCCTAAAATCATTATGATGTATAATAGGTTGTAATTTCATAACAAATGCTTCAAAACCTTCTTCACTTCACACAAAATAGAAAAGAGATTCTACACTCCAAGGTACCCTCAAGGAAATGAGCAAGCAATTCTTGCTTACTTCGCTAGCAAGGTATTCCCGATTGTCATCAGACATTGCCTTAAGAATTGATTAGGCAAGAGTAAAGGGAGATGTGTTAAGTAGTTAGCTTGATGTTCTGTGAGTTTCTTCATTATCAAACGCCCACATGGTAAACTCCAACCCAAACCACCAATGGATGACAAACCTTTTGCCTTAGCTTTTGACTAAAGAAATTTGTTTCATCTTATTAACCCAAGGCTGAACTTATCCACACTCAATTCATAGATTGGTGACATTGGAGATCATGAAAAACGAATCATATGCATCTTAACCTAGAACATTTTATAGAAGAGAAATGTGAATAGTGCCTTGACTGATTAATTTTCCCACCTTCCCTTCAAACCACAATGCTAGGAATACGAATACCAACATGTTAAGGAAACTAAGCATACCAAAAATTAGTGATTTAGCTGCTTAAGCATATAATGACTCCAACATGCTAAGAGAGAAAATGGATGATTAAAGCTCAACCTATCCCTGACGACACCCATATCCAAATTTGTGATGAATTGAGGCTTGACAGCATGCTCTTTTACAAATACCTTGACCAAGTAAATAGATCGAAACAGCATCGGCTCCTATGCAATATTAAGAAATATTTTACAATTTAGCTTCAACATACTATTTATTAATGTTAATATCATTTTCTATATATCTAGAACATCTCATATTAGGTTTTTTAAACCTCAGGTTTCTTAATGACTTTTTATAAAAGTCTATTACTACATCAAATACTATTATGGATGATTATAATGGAACAAATCTTTATCAAGAGCTTCTCTCTCGAACTTTGGTAAAGTGTCATAGTTCATAACAAACAAAATGGTTGTAAAAAACAATTATATGCGATATCAACCAATTAGTGAACCATTAAAGAAACTAAGGTCACTATAAAAGTGTAACTAACAAAAAGATGATAGATAAACAACAATCAATCAACCATAAAAGGTGAGTAGCTATGAAAAGATCCCAAAGGAAAAGCTTTAATAAAAAGTTGATACACATTAAAAGAACCTATGCAGATTTATCATAGTCAAAATAATTCCAAATAGTTGTAGAGTAACACATTTATTTATTTTTCACATTCAAAATAGTTTTCAAGATGCACGAAAGTCCCTACTCTGTGCTTTTTCTTTACTCCAATTAGCATTATTCCCTCAATCTCTTTAACATTTTCTCTTCTTCTAAAGAAGAAGGTATGTCATGCTTAAACTAACCTTCTTTATACCCAAATTCATAGCCCTTATCTTTAAATTATTCAACTTTCCGCTTCAACTATTCAAGATATGTTCCTCTTATCTCCAAGATTTAACTTTCCTTTTATTTTTCAACTTAATGATGTGATTCTTTCTACTCTTCCTCTACCTATGACTTTTTGCAGTAAAACCTCTCATTATCTTTTAGAACACTAATTGATTTATTCTAAAAGTCATCATACTTGGTTTTTAAGGTTGAATACTTTTCTTGTATTTTTTGCAACTCTTTTTTAGTCTATAACTTTGTTATTTTAGCTACATTTTTGCATCTTCTACCACTAACTTGGCAACTTCAACCACCTTCAAAGCTTGATCTTTGTTAATCAATAATTGGTCTTTTTTTTTTTTTTTTCCACCAACCACTGGATGAGTCATGCTCTTTCTTAGCTTCCCAATCATCCTCGGACAAAATTTGACATTTAAATTCTATACAACACAAGACAAGCGAGTACTTAACAATTATATTATTATTTCCGATTAAAAAGACCCAACCTACAAGTTAAACTCTCACACTTGTTACACATTTGTCCCCTTTTGCAAACTATACCGAAGTTCAAAGCCCCCTATGAAACTGCATTTTCTCCTTATGACTATAAGAAATTTCTTCAAATCTACCCCTCTTCCCTTAGGTTACAATGAGGACTACATTCATACAAGACTCTTTCCAATCGGTAGCCTAGAATAAACTAATACTCAATCTACTTATAATTCATTAGCCTCTGGAATTCCACCCTAGAAAATTTTATCTGTTCATAATAGGACTCAAAGAGGTCTTCCTCAATATGAGCTCCTAAGTAACCGAAAAG
>JBAPGN010000472.1:0-27407 GCA_037355405.1 Vitis amurensis | reverse complement strand
TTTTCCCTGGAAAACCTCCAAACCCACTTCTCTAAGTGGATTCTATTCCCTAATGAAATCTTCCCACCCTAAACCCCTTTCCATGTTAGGCTTGCACACTAGATTCCAACTAAGGAGATGATCTTTTTTTCCCTCCTCAAAACTTGAGCAAAGAAAATCCCTCTAGTTTCTCGATCTAGTAATCCGATCCTAGCTCATATTGATACTAGAAAAAAATGCTCATCTAAATTAATCTAAAGTCCTGAAATATGCCTAAAAACCATCAAGATTAGCTTAGGTTTTACAAATCTTCCATGCTAACTCTTGAAGAAAAGATGGTATCATCTACAAACTGCAAATGTGACACTCTACTTCTACTCCATCCTACTAGGAAACCTTCCAAGGTACCACTCTCCTTTGTTTTCAACATCATCTTGCTTAAGACATTAGTTACAATGGTAAAGGAAAAAATGAAAAAGGATCTCTCCTTGTCTAAAATCTCAAGACAAGAAACCCCTCAACCAAGACCTCCATCTAGTACTAAATCCCTTTCTTTCTAATGCTTGATCCAAAAAGCCTCAAAACACATGATCATAAGTCTTTTCAAAATAAATCTTAAAAACTGCACCATCCTCTTCTGACCATCTTTGTTGATCCACCATTTCATTGGCTATTGATACTACATCAAAACTTTTGTCTCTCGTCAACAAAATTAAAAATTACTAACAATGGCAAACAACTAATTTGATAATTATGAATTGTATGATTTCCTATTATTCAAATTTCATATGATTTTATTAGGTTTTTTTTTTTGTTTTGATAAGTGATTTTATAGTATTTTTCATTTTTTAAACTCCTGTTTCCTTTTATTATTTCTTTTTGTTTAAGTTAAGGCTTATGCCTTGTTCCAACTTGAGGCTTATGTCTTGCCTCATTTAGGCAAAACACCTCAAGTCCACCTTTGGCCTTTTAAAACATTGGTCAAAAGGAATATTAGGCCTAAATTTCATCAACATGTACAATAGAGCCTAACCATAAAACGGTATTATACTAGAGATTTGGGATCTGGATTGCAATCTAGTACATGTCACGGTTTTGCTCCAGCAAGCCAAGTTTAGTGATGTTCAGAAGGAAAAATTTATCCCCTACTTTGTCATTGAAAAAACCCTAGCAACCATGAGTCCTTATGTAAAGGAAAACTGCTGAAGCACAGGAGCAATCAAACATAAATAGAAAATACTCGGTTCTGATGGTTTTGTACTCTTACAATTAATGGCAATCACCAGGGGTTACTGATGCAAGGAAGAAGGAAAGATCAGAATCCATGTAAACATTGGAATATGTCAGTTTATCACCTCACCTTCAGATTCTCAAGGAGGCACGGTCTCCTACGTTCTCATCAGTATCCTAAATTCTAACTCACTATGCCAGTGCTGGTTAGTTCATTTAATATGAAACTAAAAACAACAGGAATTAAAATTCCAATACAAGAAAAGAAGTTTTAAAACTTGTAACATATGATAACTGTTAAAAAAGCATGAGAACTCATTTTTCAAACTAAGCAGGAAAAACTACAAAGTACCTTGATAGTGGCAGATTCTGATTTCACTACCTGTCGGTTGAGCATCTGTATTGCAGAAACCCATTAGTCTAACACTCATATCTAAATAAAACATATTGTTCTTCACCAGCTATGAAAAACAAATACACCACAGAAAGAGAGAGAGAGAAAAAAAAAAACTCAAAATAATTCACATGCACATTAGAGTAGAGGAAAACAAGCTCTTATGCAAAAAAAGCTCAATAAAAAGAAAAATGCAAGTCTGCTCCATGATGAAAATTAAACAGAACCAACCAAAGAAAGATGAGTTTTCAAGAGCTTCTTGTGCAAAAGACTAGAAACAAATAAAGTTACTTACACAAAAGAAAAAGCACTGAGGGGCAATAAAATAAGGGAATGCTTATTGATTAAGTGTCATTGAGAAGAGATGAGCAAATGTGAATTAAAGATTCCAACAGTGGGTGAAGAAGGACAACAATAACAAAGATGGTTAACAATAAGAAAGGCAGGGATAGGGGAGAGAGCAAGAGAGAGAGAACCAAGTTAATTTACATATAAATGCATAGACACTCATAAACATCTCAAAGATCTTTATACAAATGAACATAACCGTGGAATAACATCTCATAGATATTTCATTCAAGCTGACACAACCTTCTGATCACCCGCTGAAAAATGCAGACTGTAAGAACACCCTCTGGGTTGTAATTCACCAGCAAACTGAACTTCATTGTTCCTGAGGGAAAAACAACAACAATAGATTAAATCTCTTATAAAAGGCCAAATTTCAATCGATCTATATAATTTGAAACCCTCACAGCCTTAATGAAAATTTTAGTTTACCTCTCACCACAATGTGGGCATTCAAAGGCTGACAACAATATCTGCAAAGAGAATTTCAGGACCAGAGAATAAAAACTAAACTTACTTCACAGCTTAAAGAAACAGAGTCATAAAAGCCCAAAAGTGCGCTTCTTTTAGAAACCCTTGTACAGAAAATAAAAGAAAAAAAAAATCATAAGAAGGCAAATTGAGGGACGCACCTTTCTGAAGTGTGGAATTTCAGTAAACAAAAACCTTGTTGTTCCCTGTTAACAATAAACAAGTTGGGTTTCAGAAAAAACTAGCAAACAAGTCATCTTCTTTAGCATTTATCCACAACTTTAACAGACTGATACCAAAAAAATTGAAACTAAACAAATAATATACAGAGAGAATGAGAAAAAAGAAAGCACATACGTTTTGGGTGCAGCGCATGCAGAGGCTCTCAACCTGGTACAAAGGTGCATCTTCATTATCAGTCGAAATGGCTTCGACCACCGACCTCACATCCACCATTTGCTCTCTTGATTTCTCCATTCTGCTTCAATTTTGGACCAAAACCAACGAAACACTCGAGGTATCAAGCAAAAAGAAAAATAAATACACAAAGGTTGCTTTCTGGAACACCCCAGAGGAACCAAGGCTGGGACCCGGGTTAGGGTTTTGGAGTTGGCCCGAATTCTTTTCAACCCGATCCGATACCCATCTACCCAACCCGAGTCCTCTCAACCGAGACCGCTCCCTATAAAAAGACACCCATTAATATAAATCTTAAAAAAAAAAAAAAAAAACCTAACGGCTAGGAAAATTATATTTTCTAATTGTAATATGGGTTACAAAACTAAGGTTTTTTTTTTCAATATTTATAAATATTTTCACTTTCATTTCATACATTTTAAAATAAAATTATATATATATATATATATATATATATATATATATATATATATTTTAAATTATAAGAGTTAGAAATTTTATTTAAATAAGATTATTATTTTAATTTTCAAACTTCAACAAATATGCTTGTCCATTAAATAATAAAGAATAAATTAAATTAAGTATAATTATATTCTTGATGATTAATTAAGTTAATAAAAATAATTAATTATTTTTTATTTAATATTAAATTTTTTTATTCAAAATACTAATACTAGAACATATGAATGAAGATGTCATAATCCTTCTAATTTCAATATTTTTAAACAATTATTATATATTTGAGTTTATATTTGAATTTACTAATAAAGAAAGGAAAAAAATATGAACAAGAAGAAATATAGAAAATAAATAATAAATTTATTAAATTATTATAAGACTTAATTTCAATTTTGAACAAAATTAAAATATTAATAAAAATAAATAAATAATTTATTAATTTATCATAAAAACTTATTTGCAATTTTGATTTAGATGGTATATTATTATATTACAATTTGAAAGATTATTTCTTTTCAAAAGAATGAATAAAATTTAATCTTTATCTTCTCTCGAATAATATGATTTTAACTATTAATATAATCATTTAATAAATATAAATATTTTAAAATAAATTAAATTAAAACACAATCATAAAATAAATAATAATTATTAAAACCAAATTTAAACATAAAAATATACGCTATTAGTTGGTAGTTCACGTGACTTGCACATGGAACAAACCTAATATTTATAAAAGTTCTTTTTTAATTTGTTAATATTTTTAAAAAACATTTTCAAACGAACTCTTAATTCAATACTTTATGTAAACCGCGATACAACAACAGCAAAATTTTCCAAAACACTTGTAGAAAGAGCTTGAGCCTTTTGAGCTTTGACCAGCTGACCTGCGGCAGGCTGCCCAATAGAGCTTATAGTGTTAACATTACAAACTCACAAATATGAATAAACCCTAATGACATGTCATTTATCATATATTGAAATAATCAGAATTAAATTTGAAAGCAAACCCCTGTAAACCTGTTCTCCATGAAAACAGTATTTTCAAAAAGTGAACAACATTTCAGAGAATGATTGCCCATTGATCATATGTTCAGTGAGACAAGTACCAAACACAAACACAATCTTTCATCAAAAAATGGCATTCCATTATTCCTCTCAATCAGGGTATTCCGATAAAAAAACCTGAATTCCATGGGGTTTTCCTCAGCTTCGTCTTTAACTCCAAATCAAGCCACTTGAAGTTGGAGGGTTCTGTTCCATGGAAGACAATGTGGACTTACTTGGCTTTGTTTCTTCATTGTCTTGCTTGCCCTGATTTTCACTCCAAATGAAGCTAACTTGACAAGGCAAAAATTCAGTCAAATGAAAAGCATGTAGCTTAGTTGGGGGGCTACCTTCTCAGCTCTGGTCTGGCTCTCCATGAATTTCTGCTTCTTGTTCTTCTACTCTGCTGTTTAAGGAGTTATTCCAGGGAGATGAGGAACTGCTGACTTGGGCGGCTTTGTTTTCTCCACCAATACAGCTTGGGTTGTTAGAACAATGCCAGCAACAGATACTGCATTTTGAAGGGCACACCTTGAGACCCGACAGGGATCAACCACTCCAGCATTGAGAAGATCTTGGTATCCACCTGTCATTGCATCATACCCTGTTCTCCAGTCACAAGTCCGGATCTTCTCTATGACAACAGCTCCATCAACTCCTGCATTAGTTGCAATTGCTTTGGCTGGTGCAGCAAGTGCCTGAAACTCGACCAACCAGGGTTTTAGATGTGAAAAAGATGATGAAATGTCTAAACACTAAAGCCATACATTTGCACAAGACCGTTTGGGGTAACTGGGCTGGTTAAGCCATCTCAAATATGATAGTGTATAATCTCAACAACTTTGTTATCTAACAAAACGTCGGTGTTTGATGAAATCTCGGGGTTCCTTTTTCATTTCAAATAAAAACATTCATGCATACTTATTTCACCTGGAACACTCGCAACAAATCAACTTTCAATCCCATAGCTGGTGGAAACAATGGGATTTAACAATGGAAAGAAGAAATATCAATTCCGGGCGGTGAAGTTTAACCTAGCACAAATCATTTATTCGGTGTTTTAGTTGTCCTCAAACCATTCCTGACCAGATATCGTGACTTGTAAGCATTCGATAGGAGGAAAAGGATGATGAACAAAATTGACGATGCTATGCAATTAAAGTTCCAGTAAGGGGCCGAATGGCAAATGAATTAACCAAAGAAACAACCCTAAATAAGACAGAATGGATGGTGGATTTGATTAGAAGACGCCAATCAGTTGGGATAGTATTTTGCTTATTGGAGTAGGAATGGACAAATGTAGAAAATATAATCCAGGAAAAGGAAAAAGGAAAAAGGAAAATGACAACATACCTTTGCCACAATGTCAGCACCAATCTGCTCGTCTGGATCTTCCATGGAGTGCTTTATGATGGGTATCTGTTCTTCCAGATGAATATAGGTAGCCCCACCACCAGGTACTATACCTTCATCCATGGCAGCAAACGTTGCATTCTTTGCATCCTCAATTCTGAGTTTCCGATCTTCGAGTTCCGTCTCTGTATGTGCTCCTACCTAAATCCACACACTCTGCTTAGCAATGTAAAAGAGATATCGTGTGGTTAAAGATCCACACTTCAAATTCAAGTCACTTATTTATTATGTATCTTTATAATATATAGCTACCAGTCAACCTTCTGATAATCACTTCAACACATTGTGTTAAGCGTCTTACTTCCATGTTGATCTACTTCACTCGAATAATATGGCAACATTTAGGCTATGTTTGGTTTCCCGAAAATACTAAGGGAAAAAATTAAGGAAAATAATATTCTTATGTTTGGATGTCATGAAAAAAGGTAAGGAAAAAAAAAACTATGGAAAAAGAGGAGGAAAAATGTTAAAAGATTTTCCTTCCCATTTTCCTAAGATAAAGGTGAGGAAAGTTTGGAGAAATAACATTCCTCAATAATTTAATTTTCTTTCTTTCAACTTTTCTATAGAAAACCAAACAAGAAAAAGATTTCAATATTTTCTTTACTTTCTTTCCCTATATTTTTCCTCTCCATTTTCTTTTCCTCGAACTTTCCGGCAACCAAACATAGCCTTAAGGCCACCATGTCTGGTAAATTTGACAAAGTTTCAAGTATGATATTCCGTCTAAACTTTGAGCCATTCAAAAACTTCAACATTTCAAAATTTTGACCAAGTTCAAATTAAAATTTCCAGTATTCTAAAACGAAATCTCAAAAACCCTACAAAGAGTTTGGATTTTGTCTTAATCTCTACCTGATTTGAAAATGTAGGCAGATAAAATATGAAACCTTCTTTACAGCTCAAAAGTCTTGCATGAACTAAAGAAAAATTACTCAAGCCAACTCAAGGTTGCAGCAGAAATTACATCACACAGTTAATGCATTAAGTTCTCTCTGCCGTATAGGTTTAAGTATAGCAGACCTTGATTATGGCCACACCACCAGAGAGTTTAGCAATCCTTTCAGAGAGCTTCCTTGAAAGATACGAACTATCAGTTTCAGCGAGATCTTTCTTTATCTGCAAAATTCTTGCCTGTATTTCAGGTTTAGTTGAAGGATCAGCAACAAAGGTTGTTGAATTGCTTGTTATGGTTACTTTTCTTGCAATGCCAAGCTGATCTGACGTTGCACTGTCAAGAGTCAGTCCCAAATCTCCAGAGAGGAAATCAGCACCTAATTACATTACAATGGTGTCAATAAGAATGCATAGTGCATATATAGTTAGATTATGTGGAAGTACTACATCGCATGATAAAAGAATACCATATGGTTTTCAAAAGCAAGCATATGGTTGTGCTCATATTTCTAAATCATTAATCATTAAGATTTCAGGGATGTTTACAATAGCATTTTTTTAACATGTGATCCAGATAAACCATTTAATGGCATTTACATGCATGGTCTGTTAGATGAGTATTCTTTATGGATGTTACTTAAACGATGGCAACGGGTTTCAACTCAACAACCCCTGCACTGGGAGAGGAAACTATTTCTTTCACAACCTTCAGGAAGGAAAAGGAAAATAATATCAAGTGATAATAAGACCTGGGTCATTATCATAGACTTTCTTTGTTATCCAAGTGTTCTTTGAAACCAAAATATAAATTCACAAGACAGATGCACAATCAGAGCTACTGCAAAATATTTTGAAGTTCATATCAAGTGATAATAAAACCTTTTTCATTATCATAGAATTTTCTGGTTATCAAAGTAGCCTTTGAAATCAAATATAACTCATCAAGACGTGTGCACGCACACACACACATGAGATTTTTAGGGTGAAGAAGACAATCCCGTTACTCAATATCAGTTTTATATTAAAAAAAGAAAAGGAAAAACAAACAAACAAAAAAACAAAAAGCCAACCAAATTGACAAATTAAGATTGCAATGCATTAGTAAGCCACCTGTCAAAAGGGCTATATCTTGCAATAAAGCTTTCTTTCCTTCTCCAAATCCTGGACATTTGACCACAGCAACATTAATTATTCCTTGCATTTTGTTCACAACCAGTGTTTCAAGTACTTGACTTGAGATGTCCTCAGCAATGATTAGCAGTGGGACACTCAGTTGGGTAGTCTTTTCCAGTAAAGGAACTATTCCTTTGATGGTTGAAATCTTTTGATCAGTTACAAGAACTTTAGCATTCTCAAACTCCACAATAGATTTGTCCTGGTTTGTGATAAAGTGGGGTGACATATAACCTTTGTCGATCTGTATGGAAACAATGTTAGAATAGAAACTTTAGACAGCAATAGTAATAATAAATAAAAATGAACAATATTTCACAAATGAGGAAATCAAGATTAAGTTAAGCTTACAAACTCTATACATTCTTTTGGATGCTTATAAAACTAGAATTAAAAGTCTGAAAAGAAGTTTGCACACAGTGCATCCACCAGAGGCTGATTAAAAATATAAATTTAAAATTAAAAAATATATATATATAAAATAAAATAAAATAAAATCATCGTCCATCAGAGGCAAGCTTTAGGCCTTGCAATCTATCTAGCACTATTGTGACTTCCCATGCCCAAGGTTTCAATCTTTGGCAAGCATCATAAAGGTTGTAGTTTTCTTTGAATTTCAAGCCATTTCAAGATTCAAACAATTTTTTTTTTTTTTTTTTTTTATAAAGATTCAGACAAATTCAGACCCATTTCTAAACAAATTTCTCATTTCAATGAATTCAAAAACTTTGCAATATGTTTTCACATCTAGACCAATACCAGAATTAATGCCAAACCAAAATTTAAAATCTTGCCAGAACCATTAGGCCCCCCTACAATATGTTGTCTTCAAAAGTTGTTAAAGAACTATCTAACTAAGAAATATCTTAATGTGACTCACCTTCATTCCTTCTTCAATTATAACAGAGGTTTCAGACGATGAGGATGATTCAATGGAGATTACTCCATCAGGGCCAATTTTATCTATAGCTTCAGCAATTAAATTCCCAACAAAGTCATCATTTCCAGCAGAAATTGAGGCCACAGCTGCAGATAGTAAAGGCATTTCAAGATTTCCTTTGATTAACATGTTGCAATTTCTAAAAAAATTCAAACAAATAGATGTATCCAACCTCTTATATCATCCCTCCCTTTTACAGGAAAGCTTTTCTTCTTCAAAACCTTGACCAATTCTTTCACAGTCTTATCCATTCCTTTCTTCAAACCAATTGGGTTAGCTCCAAAAGCGACCACCAACAAACCAGACTTGATCATTTCCCGAGCCAAAATGATAGCAGTCGTAGTACCATCACCTGCCACATCATTTGTCTTACTTGCAACCTGTTAACAACATTCAAACAATTAGGTACACATTCAAACGACGTTCAAACAAATTTATGCCAAATAAACTGGTTAGGTAAAAGAAACATCTAAGGACCCTGAATGACCTCTTGCATAAGCGTTGCTCCTGCATTTTCAATTGCATCCGAAAGCTCTATAGCTCGAGCAATTGTCACCCCATCATTGATCACTTTTAATGTTCCGGCCTCAGAAAGAATCACATTACGTCCTGCAGGATTTAAGCTAAAACCAATCAAGAAATTCTCTATAAGCATACATTCTTTTTTTTTTTTATAAGTCTCTGTAAGCATACATTCATTGACATGAAAAAGAAAAAAGAGAAACCAATTAAGGCATCTGAAACCTTTGGGTCCTAAGGTAAGAGAAACAGCATCAGCAAGCTTATCTATCCCAGCTTGTAAGCCCTCCCTACATTCTCTGTCAAAAGATATCCTCTTGGGGCCAGCTCTGACCCGCAAACTCCTAAAAATCCGCGGATTTCTCCATAACCCACAAACCCTTTGCTCCCCGTTCAGATTCTACAACAGTAGTATTATCCGTTGTTCAAATTCAAACACAAAATTTACTGAATTACACATACATGTATGTGATAAATGAAATATTCTCTTACAGAAAAGAAAGACGGCTGCGGAAGAGAGAGGCTTGAAGAAAAGCAAAGAGACATCTGCAGCTAAACCCACCAGAAAGAAGGTGAAACCCTTGATTGCAACTGTGAAATCTAAAAGCCCTTCTTCGTGGAACTAGAATCGGAGCAATTTTCGATTTTGAGAGAGGTTTTAAGGGGTTTAAGGAAGAACAGGGCTTTTGGGGACGACTTCTTGTGTTTTATACTTTTATTTTAAGAGGGAAAATCTAAATATTTTTCACGGTTTATTTAAAATATAAATTTTAATATTTATAATATTAAATATGTTTAATAGTCTTAGTTTTTTTAAATCAAGAAAAAATATAGTAGTGATTGAATAATAAACATTAAAAATTTATAATTTTAAATAGGATTGATTAATTTTTTATAATTTTAAAATTATAATTTTTATTCCAAGAAAAAATTGGAATAAAAATTTCTTTTAAACCAACTTTCTTTTTTTAATATAGTTTTGTTATCAAATGTTAAAAATAAAAGTGAAAATAAATTATTTATTATGAAATTTTTCTTAAAAAAATTAAAAGAACAAAATAAAGGGATAATAAATTTCAATCTCTTTTATTAAATCATAAAATCCTTATTTATATGCTAAAGGATAATATTGTTGTCATTCATAAGCTATTATAAAAATTTATGTCACTCCCATCAAATGACAATCATTTTTATAGCGATGTTCTCATTGATTTCCTTTCCTTATGTTGACATGGTTATATTCTTTAATAATTTACCGTAAAGGTTTTTGAATCATTACATTCCAATATTATATTCGAGTTTTTTCAATGTCGACAATGCTTTTATGAATAAGTTTATTAAATTGTCATTTGATCTTACACATTAAATAATAATTTTATTACTCTTTTAAAGCTTTTAAGTGTAAATGAGCCTGAGCAAAACAACATTGTTTTCATATATCATCGATTGTCTTTAATGAAAGATAGTTCGCATGATTCTCAAATATATTTGTTCAAGTTTTCATATATTTCAAATATATCAAAATAAAATCTCTATTTTTCACCAAGCATGATATTAAAACATGTATACTAAAATTAAAATATTTTATTTACACTCAAGTCATAAAATCGAAATAGTATTATTCCATCAATCTTAAATCTCCAAAAATTTTAAAATATGTCAATATCGAACAAAATCATATGAAATATTACATATATTTTCTAAGATTTAACAAAAACAACACATAGTCTCAATATTATAATATTCAAAATAAAATATTTCCATATTAGAATAAGTATATCCAAAATTAGCAAAGGTTACGTTTGGTTAGTGTTTTCAAGAAATGTTTTATGTTTTTAAAAATAAAAAACAGTGAAAACTTGTTTGGTAAAGAAAATAATTTTTGTTTTTCGTGTCCCTATGTTATCAAAATTCTTCTTTTTAGTGAACAAAAAAACTTGTTTTGCTTGTTTTTTGTATTGTTTAGAGAACAAAAAGAGCATATTTGTTCTTCATGTTTTTCCCAAAGTTCTTCTCCATGTTCTCGCATTCTTTGTCCTCATCTTCTTCCTGCTGTTGTCACCCTCTTCATCGGCATAGTTATCATCAAAATATTCTCTCAAAACCCTACCGTCTCTCCCTTTCTTTCCCCAATTCCACCCATCAACGAAATCCAACCTGTAATCAGAGTAAGAGATTTGATCTGAAATGTGAAGTTATGAAGCCTATCAATATAATATGTTGTAATCTGACATGTGATAAGCCTCAATTTAGATTGTGAAGTGTTTAGAATGAGATCTTATATACTAATTAATTTAAATATACGTGTTTTTTTTAGAATAAAAATTATTTTTCAAAATTCAATTATCAAATACAATTTTATTTCTAAAAATATAAAATAATCTTTTCTTAAAAGTTGTTTTTTAATACAGTTTTCAAAAAATTGTTTTATAAGACTTGTAGTGGACTGAAGTTTCTTTTATTCAATTTTTTTTTTTTTACATTAAAATCGCTCAATTACCCGAATTCCAATTTTGTGTAATTCACAATTTTACATGATTGATTTAATTTGACAATTGTAATTGAATTAATCTTTACAAAAATTTATAAATTTATAGTGGACTAAAGTAGGATTCTATGCATCCTCTTGCTTTTTTTTTTTTTTTTTAATTTTTTAAATTTTTTTACAAAGAAAATTAATTTTAAAAAAAAAACAAAAAACAAAAGTCATCAACTGAGATGTATTTATCTCATGTTTCTTTAATTAAGAATAAATAAATAAATAAATAAATAAATATGAGATTAAATGTAAAAAATAATTACAGTAATAAAGTTTACGAGCTCCTTTTAAACAGGCTAGGGTTCTAAGGTTCTTACATGTCTAAAGTTGTGTTTTTGCAGACAATGAACATGGAATCGGAGACCCTAGAAACCCTAGGGCCGTCCGAGTTCTCATTCGCTATCACGAGGGTAGCAGTGGCTCAGATCTGTCAATCTGCAGGCTTCAGAGCCGCCCAATCCTCCGCCCTCGAAACAATTACTAGAATCACCACACTCTATCTCCAAACCCTCGCCAAATCCGCCTCCTCACGGGCCGCCTCCTCCGGTCGCACGCAATCCAACATCTACGACGTCGTCCACGCCCTCGAACACCTCTCCACCGACCAAGGCTTCGCCGGCGCCTCCAACCCCAACGGCTGCCTCCTCGCATCGAGCCCTCTTCTTGACCTCATCAAATTCGTCTACTCCCGCTGCGAAATCCCATTCGCCAAGCCCCTCCCCCGCCGCTCCAACCTCTCCCAAAATCTACCGCTGCCGCAAAACCCATCGAATTCAAAACAGAGCCCCCACATTCCGACATGGCTGCCTGGTTTCCCCGATCCGAGCACGTACACAGAGCCCAAAACCGAGATTCCTAGTGGGTTAAATTGGAATGCAGAAGTGGAGGAGAGGAAACACAGCGGAAACGAGAAGGAGAAAAAATCGAGGTTGGGCAACATGGAATTGCCGAAAAAGCGGGAGAGGGTGACATTCAGAATGGGAGAAGCAGCAGAAGCTAAGGGTCCGAGGTTAGGGTTTAGGGTCGGAATGAAGAATGGGGTTTGCAGAGGAGGGAAGAGAGTTTCTTGGCAAAATCACAATCTCCAAAATTCCAAATTCAAAAGACCAAGATAAAGATGGCCTTTCCAAAACGACGTCGTCGGAGTAGGGCTTGTAGCTTCGAATATAACAAATCCTCCGGGAGTGAAAGAGACGATGCAACGTTGGTATCTGGTTGGCAACTTGGCAAAGCGCTTGGGAAAACAAAACGGCGGCCGAGGTTCGATTCACGACAGCCGCTATCTTTTTCGCATTAATTCCATGATTTAAGATATTTCGAATATAATAAAAACAACTAAAAAATCTAAGCTTTTATTTATTATATTAATAAATAAAAAAATTGTGAAAGTTATTTAAACATAATGAATTTAAAACAAAAAAAAAATGAAATCCTTTTTTTTTGTTTTTTTTTTCAATTTCCATTTATTTCCTACCCAACTTCGCTTTGAAAAACCAAATAAAATATCCCATCATACCAATCATGTTTGTATCCTTTTGTTCATACCTTATACCACCAATCATGTTTGTATCCTTTTGTTCTTACCTTGTACCACGATTTAGATCTCTTCATATATATTCAATGATTTCGTTGTACAATGATGATTTAGATCTCTTCATATATATTCAATGATTCGAATATATTAATTTTGTTGGTCTCGTAAAATAATATGCTGAATATGATAATGGATTGCACCACAATCATGACATTGTATCTATAAATGCATGGTAATGAGGCTCGAGCAAGCGTTGCTTTTTGAAAGAGAACAAGAATGGAAAGAATGCGAAATTTTTTGAGCTGCCTGCATGATGGGCGGCAGGTTTATGAAGAGAAGCAAAAACAAGTGCCATTTTCTAAATTTGTTTGCAAACAAGCAATTTCATATTTCCAAATGCAGTGATAATGATATGACACGATATATATGTAATAACTTGTCTTTGGTTCAGATTTTAACTGGGAGTCGCTTACTTTTGTTCTTCTACTACAAACGCTAGGGCATTTCTCGGGACACCAAGATCAGCAGATGGAGCGCCGCTCACTTCCCACAGTTGAAGCCATGGCAGACAGAGAGGACTATGATGAGGATCAAGGCTACCAGAATCCCCAACACAATGAGTTTGATCTTCATGTTCTGCAGCCACATTTTCCGCCGGATTTTGGTTCCAGCACTCCGAAAATCTTGTGCCTGTATCAAAATTAACTTCATTAGAAATCTGATGGATGACACCTTTGGATGCTAGTAAAGGCATATTTGTTACCAATCTTTTTATCACAATATCATTATCATTTCCCTGTTGTACATAACCCTAGTTCCCGATACCTAATTCTTTATATGTATTTATAGCCTTTTTGGTTACCTATATAAAAAAAAAAAAACCCTAGTTCTGATACCTAACTGTTGTCTTGCTCATCTTCCCTGTAATCCAATTTTTTGCTAATAAAACAAAGGTTGCAATATATATATATATATATCTGAGTGTGGAGCTAATTCACAAAGTCTCTTTTTTAATGGGCACATGAACATGAATAAGAGTTTGTTGCTAACTCCAAATTACACTTCTAGTGAAATTTGGTAGGGAGATTAACCGGTTGAAGTTCATAGAGAAGTGTTAAGTTCCAGAATCAGTGAACACAGATGAAGACAAACAGATGGACAGCGAGAAAGAGAGAAAGAGAGAAGTACTGACCTGTTCATGAAGGTTTTGAGTCTTATCCACCAGAAGCTCTATCTTTTCCCCTCTGTCTAGAACCTACAACACGGCACAGGGTTAATATCATGTGCATGATGTTCCTGAACAAGGGATAAAATAACAGTTGGCATACATATGCATCAGAGATTATCCAAGCATAAAGGTTACAAGGACAGGTTATCGCTTCATCGTCCTTTACATGGCATTTCGGCATATAGATCTGTGGTTAGTTGTGAACTCAGGTCAGTGATAAAAATGGCATACCCAACCCTGACCCCAAAATTGAAGCAGGGCAGAACAGGCCACTTAATCCCTCCCATTGCATCCTTAAGACAGTTGAATCTTGTACACCCATAAAGAGTAAATTCATACGCTAGTTTGAATCTCCCTACTTAGTTTTAATTTTTGGAGCTTGGTTAAAGAAGGGAAAACTGCGAACCCTTTGTTGGCTTCGTCTCTTACATTCTGAGTGAGGTCTCAAAGAAAAAAGCGCTTAAAAAGTAGCCAAACAATGCAACTTTACCTTCTCAATATTCTCCATCATAACACCTTTAACTTCTGAAACCTGATCTTTCACCTTCGCAAGCTTGCTTATCTCCTCGGGATGATCAACACAGTACTGCATGTGTTCCTTCAATTTTGAACTGCAACAAAGACACTTATCAGCAACTATAAGATAAAATCCAACCAAAATGTCTCTCTAAATCAGAAAAGAATACCTAAAATCCTTGTTAAGGCTGTTTGCAGGAGCTGTGGCAGCCTTCTCACCCCCATATCGTGCAACAAAGTCATCTCTGATGCGTTCCAGGAAAGCCATGGGAACCTGTCTTCCTACTGATTCATCTGCAACCACACAATATGCTGCAACACCCGAAAATTAGAAAATATATAAAAGAAAATAAGAAAATAATTCTAAAAACTGCCAACAACTACAATCAAAATAAGAAGTAATAAAGAAAATCTCTATTAGATGTTCTAGATGAAAAATATTTTCCCACCTAAGATAAAGCCATTAGGGAAAAAGTAAAAAAAATAATCAGTTTTTTAAACATTGGAAAGAAAAGACCAGTTTGATTGCAGTAAGAAGTCTGAAAAACAATGGTAAACACATCTGCACAGAAGATAGTACATCCCCAAACACAGAATTGATTTCCATAAGAAACAGGATTTCATTAATAATGAAGCAAACACAGAAAATTTTCAACAAACAAAGAGGTTTTGAGGGAAATGATATCATGACGGTTGAAAGCTAGCTTACTTTACCACCCTCCCATTTATCATAAAAGAGATTGGGACAAAATTGTTACCTTGTCTAAATTTATTCAAGGTGCATTTTTCCAGTGTAAACTTAATCTAAATGAAAGAAAACACCAATAATAACTTTCAAAGGCTTCATACAAGATAATGCAGATAGAATGTCTAATATACAAGTACGAGCAAGAGTAATGCACAGCAGCATAGGTACAAAAAATAATCGAGATCTTTAACAACTTATTTTAAAAAGATACAAAAATTTGTATAATTTTATTAATACAACAATATTAGATTACTGGTTGGAGAGCACAAAAATGAATCAATGATTTTATTTTTGTTTTTGTTTTTAACTTTTAATAAGTTGATCAAAGATATAATTTACATAGGAGAAAGTTCCTCCATTTCCACATTCTTAATGAAAATTTGTGATTGGGTTTTTATTTTCTTCTGTCTTGGTTCTGAAACTGATCCCTTGTTCACTCTCCTTTCCTTTTACTTTCTTGGCAACTAAATGGAGGATTTGCAACTAATATAAAACTTCATAGAATTATTTCTCTTCAACTTTCTCAGGAAAAAAGAAAAGGGAAAAGGGAAAAAAACCCAGATCTGAACCACTATAGGATCAAAACATTATACAAACAAGAACAATCAGATCATTGAAGAGAGAGAAAGAAAAACACAATACATAATATCATGTTTTCAGTTGGTTTGTAATTGTAAGAAGAACCCCAACAAAGAAAATATCTTAGATTCAAAACACTAATTTCATTTTCTTCCCTTCTCCCAAATTTTCTCAGGAACCAAACAGGCCTGAGAAACAAACCACAACATAGAAATGAAACCAACCCACTTGAAAACCCTAGCTCCCCGTAAACCTAAACAGAACTACAGTCATTTGGTTTCTTCATTTTACCGCATTTTCTCAGAAAAGAAACACGGAAACTCAAAGAAAAGAGGAGAAAAAAAGAAAAGAAAAAAGAAAGAGAGGTACTGCAACCATTGTGGGGACGGGAAATGAATGTGTAGGCATCACACATACATAGCCTTCACCTTTCTTCCCCTTTCCACATTTTCTCAGCAATCAAACAAATCCCATAAACAAACTAAAACGTAGAAACCAAACTAATCAAACCCAGTTGAAAAACCACTCGCCCAAACCAAACAAAACCACACCAACATCCACTCCCATCTCTTTCCAAACCTAAAATACTTCAAACTCCCACGTTTTTCCAGAAAAGAAAAACCGAAACCAAAAGAGAAGAAGGGAAAGGAGAAAAAGGCACGCACTGTAGCCATTATCGAGAAGGTAAGTGAAGGTGTGGGCGTCGCAATTGTAGGTGAACTTGTTGCTGGTGGCGGGGAGTTTCTGAAGGCACTGAAAGGCAATAGAATTGAAATTGCCGCTGAATTCAGTGTACTCCGCCAGAATCACAGTCCCACGAGCCACGAAGGCGTAGATGAGAGACTTCTGACCCATCTCAGGGAGGAATTTTGCCTCGCGGATCTCAGCTCTGTTCCTCTTCTCCTTCTCCTTTATCCACCGCTTCTTCCTCCTCGCTCGCTGCTTTTGCTTTGGTGGGGGAAAGAGGCAAAAAAGTGTGGGGTTTGAATGGAGTGTGAGACACAAGTTTTATACATAAACAGAGAAATCCCAAGAAAATGATGGAAAAGTGGTTTTGAGTCATGCGCCACTGTATATATATATATTTTCTTTTATAATTTTGGGTTGTGGGTCTTTTCTTCTTCTTTTTTTTTTTCCCTAATTTATTATCTTTGATTAAATAATTTTGAGAAAAAAACCCATTAACAGGAAAAATTACCACAAAATTCTAAAAATAAAAATTTTATAAATTAATGATATCCTTCTAGGGTTATCTATATGGTAGTCACTTTTTTAATCCTAATTTCTTTTGTCATACTCTACAAATGGAGATATGTGTCATCAAAAGATTTCTTACCACTACTTCCCTTTTGGAATGAGTGGATGATAGACTTTGGTATCTTATTTAAAATGATGATATTGTTCCTCCATTAATAAATGAATTTTGATTTAAAAAAAAAAATTATAGTCATTTAATAATAAAAGTTTCTATCTTTCTAGATGAATGATTTGAATATCATTGATTCTAACAACTTGTTGTAGAGATTATAATTGGGATCTTTCCATTCATATTCATAGATGTGAAAATGAGAATTAATTCTGTCATGGAAGCAAGGGAGAGATTCGTGTTTTGATTTGTTTCTAGGGTTATGTTTGGTTCCCTGAAAGTACTAAGGAAAGAAAAAAAATACAAAGGAAAATGATTTTTTCATGTTTGGTTGTCCTATGAAAAATATAAAAGAAAATAAAATATAATTAAAACTAATTAAAAACCTATGTATTTTAAAATTATTTAATCTTTATATTAATGAGTTAAAATAAATAAAATGAGTTTGAAGTAAAAAATAAAAATAACTTATCAACTTTTAATCCATTTTTTATTTTCCTTCACTTTTTATTTTCTTCTATTTTTCCTTTGTATTTTCTTTCCCTTGCATTTTCCCTCAAATTTTCTGAGAACCAAACATAGTCTAGAAATTTTGAGGGGTAAAAATGAAAAAAAATTAAATTTAAGTTAATAAATTGTTTTTCATTGCTATTTTCTCAAAATTAATTAATAAAATAAACTATTTATAATTATAATTGATTTTGTAAAGGTTTTGATGCAAAATATTTTTCTTGGAAGCTTTGAAATTAAGGACTTACTATATCATCAAAATAAAAATAATGGCTGTATTTAGAAAAAAAAAAATTAAACAATATTTTTTTATTTTATTTTTTGTAAAAAAATAAAAAATAAACACCCAACCTTCCCTGAGATTTTCATGTAAACTGTTTATAAAATAAACTAAAATTTCAGAGCATTCTATAAATTAAATTTCAAAAGCATTTTATAACCTAAATCTTTGGTGATGATTCTACTAATGATCTTAAACCCTAATCTTTTGGATGACATTTTGATAATATGAAGTTTCCTTGGAAGCTCAATATTCAGTTTGTCTCCAAACACTTTTGCCTTTACTCCAAATCTTTATATTTTTACCCAATTTCCAAGTGAAGATTCAAATTCCTTAGGACTCAAGCTGTGGGCCCAAAATAATTTCTCCATTTAGATGTGTAGACCCCCGGAGGCAGACAGTTTTTTTAGTTAATATTATTATTTATTTATTTTTATTTTGCCTACCTTTTTCTTCCCGAGCCGCTCGACATGATGGGGGTGGGGTTTTTGGGGCAGAGAGAGGACTCAAGTGGGCGGCTGATGGGAGAGGCAGCAGAGAGGCTTGCGGGAGAAGCCAAAGAAAAAGAAGCTAAAGGGAAAAGGGAAAAGGGGGAGAAAGGGGGGTGAGGAGGAGCAGGTTCTAGAGAGAAGGGGAAACGCGCATAAGGATCGCATTAATAGGAATCGATACAGGCATGTGTTCCTACAAGCTATCGGTTTTTCCATTTCCATATCATTTTGTTGAGTTTTTTTAGTATTATTAGATTCTGTTTTGATGTCCAGATGTGTTCATTTGTATCTCTAGTCTGTTTCTATGGTATCCGGGTTTGCTTTCACTTGATTCATCCTGGACTTCTAGCCCATTTCGCATCCTCTGTTTTGGGATTCATATGGAACATTGGCATTCACGTTTTAGTCTCGTTTTAAAGCTCATTTGAAATTTGCTTCAGCCCATTCCTGAGCTCATTGATGGATATGTGAAATGAGGCTTGCGAGGCTCCATTTTGGTTTCCCATTGTTTTCTCCTTGTTGCTTTTCCCTGTCTTCGGTTTTTGATCCAAGCCGTGTCCATTCTCCCATTTCTACCTAAGAAGTCTAGGTAGAGATGTCTTTTTTTTGGAGGCCGTATAAGAGTTTCCCGGGGTGTGGTTTTCTGCCTAGCTTGACAAGCCGACATCACTACCCGTACACCCATTACCATATAGCTATGCACCATCAGTTCTTCCAATATCCACCATGCTCATCACCCCTATTCTCACTCTTTACTTCTGTACCCATACCCATCAAGTCCACTTCCCCAATACCTCTCACTATACACCTCTATCACCACCGTTTTCACCATCCCAAACCCGCTTACCCATTCTTCTCACCACCATTCTCATTCTATACCCCTCATGCACGTCACCTATACCTTCACAATACCCATAAACATTTCACCACCTTTTTCTCTCTCTACACCACAACCCTTCACACTCATGGTTTTCTCATTAATTTACACCACTCTATGCCATCCAAGCATGTACGTACCCTCCAAGACACCCCCTTACCCGTCCTGCCATGCATCATCGATCCCATGTGCCGGATTGCGAGTTGTCTCATCAAGAAGAGATGGACCAAGCGCTTAAATCAGTTGGATAATGGCAAAGATGGGTGCGTGATACGGTTTTCACTCATTAAAACATTCAAGTCTTTCAAATGTATACGACGGATAGTGCAAAGGTGCAGGGATGCATTGCGTGCTCCATATAGCCCGAGCAATGAGACTGGAAAACACACGCCCCAGCTTGGTGGCTCCCATTCACCGTGAAGTATTGAAGTTTTCCTCTAGACACAGACGCGATGGTCTCGCCGCATTGGGAAGTTCCGTTGTGGATAGTGACAGGCCTCAGGGGGGTTCCAGCAGTGGGGCAATGTACTCGTTGGTGCTGGCGGCG
Source organism: Vitis amurensis (assembly GCA_037355405.1). Taxonomy (NCBI): domain Eukaryota; kingdom Viridiplantae; phylum Streptophyta; class Magnoliopsida; order Vitales; family Vitaceae; genus Vitis; species Vitis amurensis. The sequence continues at coordinate 6,905 of JBAPGN010000472.1, read as the reverse complement.
AGAACTTGGGAGCCAAGTGTAGATGATATGCGGGCCACCCATATTGGTCCACTCCAAGGCCTTTGCATATATACTCCCCCTGCCATTTTTGATGATGCTGGATTGGGCTGAGTTTTGCGATGGGCTTTGGAGGCCTTAGGTTAGGTAGTGAGCTTAGCTTATGAGGCTATAGGATTTATGGACTGGGCTCTGTGAAGATGGAGGACAGGTATAGTGGATCAGCTTATGGGGACTATGGGTATTTTTGTGCATGCCTATCATTTATATCATTATATTATTAAGTTATTATTATCATTGTTATTATATATTATATATTTCATTATTGTTAGTATAATTAACCTTATTATCATGTTTACTTCATGAATTATTATCATATCATTGTAAAGACTTATATATATTGTTATTACTGTTATATCATTTTGTTACTATTTATTACCTAATTGTTATTATCATCATATGTCTTAGTCAATTATTATATTAATCATTATTATTACCTCAACTTTCAAAAATCTATTTATTATATTATTATTATCATTAATCCAAACTTTCAAAACCCTATGATTATTATTACGAACCCAAATTATCAAAACCTATTTATATTATTATCATTACATCATAATCAAATTTCCAAAAATCTCATTATTATTATTATTATTACCTCGAGAGCTTTCAAAAATACGTATTTATAATTATTAGTATTACTATCATAATCCAAACTTCAAACCCTATTTCATATTATTACTAACCCTATATTCAAACATTTATTATTATTATTATATCATACATTAATCCAAGACTTCCAAAAAAATCTCACAATTGTGTATTATTATTTTACTCAACTTATCAAAATCTATTTAATTATTATATTTAACTACATTATCCAACTTTCAAAACCCTAATTTATTATTTTACTAACCCAAATTTCAAAACCTGTTATTATTATTAATTATTATCATCATTAAATCCAAATTTCCGAAAAAATCTCATTATTATATTATTATTACCTCAACTTTCAAATCTATTTTATTATTTTACGATCATATTAATCCAAACTTTCAAAACCCTATTGTATTATTATAGAATTTACTAACCCCAAATTTCAAAACATAATTTATTATTATTAATTATATCATCATTAAATCCAAATTTCCAAAAAATCTCATTATATTATTAAATATTACTCAACTTTCAAAAATTCTATTTATTAAAATATAATTAAATGTACCTATCGATTAAAGTCTAAACTTCAAAAACCCTATGATTAGTTATACAACCAAATTCAAAACCTATTTTATTATTACTTATTCATTATCATCATATTCCAAACGTCCAAAAATCTATTATATTATTATTAATTCAACGTTCAAAGTTCATATTTATTATTATTATATCATCATTAATCCAAACTTCCAAATCTCAATTATTATTATTATTTTTAAACCTCAACTTTCCAAAATCTTATCAGTGTCTATTATGATCATTAATTCAGACTTTTCGAAAATCTTATATATCATAGTTATCAATTCAACCTCTCATCCAGAACTCATTACTATCATTATTTATAAATTCAACTATCAAAAGTCTATGTCTCGTAGATTCAATTTCCTAAAGTCCGCTCTCTTTTTCTTAAACAAATGCGATTTAATCACCGGAGCTCTACTTCACAAGTTAATTCCAAATATTCCAATTTTCAATAAGCTCCAATAATCCAGTTTTCACTCGAATAGTTTTTAATAACAATTTCCAGTCTAGATAATCTTCTGATCTCTTGCTTTTTACATAAAACAATAATTAATTTCCTCAATGTTCTAAAAAAACGCGAGTCGTGAAATTAGTTCGTGAACAATTAAATTGGGCTTTGTTGGGCCCTATGTTTGAATCCCTTTGACTGTCAATTGTCGTGCTTAATGTATTCGGTTGGTTTCGTTTCGCACCCGATCATGCATGGACATATATTTGTATTCATTAATGTGCACTAAGTCCCGTTTCTTGAGAGCGCGTTGCTGTTCGCTGCCCAGGTACGCATTCACTCATTCTTGATCCATGCCCTACATATTCTGATTCTCATATATGCATGATGTTGGATGTGAGTATCCATGACTTTCTTAATTCGTTGTCACGTCAGTTTCACTTTATTAGGTAGAGACCCGACTTTAGGGATTAGAGGGGCTACAGGTCTCTTACCGTTACCTTCCCGATAAGTACGCTGACCCCCGATACCCGAGATCCGGTTTTTCGCAGACCACTTTTCCAAAGTAAGGAGTACACCTTAGGGGTTTTTCTTTCTTATTTGTTTACCCTTTTAAAAATAAAAACAATAAATAAGTGGCGACTCCAAGTCGATTTTCTTAATGCAATAAAAATCAATTTCTTCCAAATAAAAATCGAGGCTCGCCATCAGTGGAAACGCATTGAGCCGAAATGCGGGGTCCACAAAATGGCGACTCCGCTGGGGATGTTTTTTTAGAGGGTCAGCTTTGAACTGGTAGAGTGAAGCAACGTGCATTGATTGGACGCTTAGTGGCTGCTCATCTTCTTGATTACATTGGAATTTCTCTGATGTCGTGCCTTTGTAAAATTCGTATTCCATTTTGAGATTTGACATCGCCTGGAATATTGATGATAATCTTATTGCATTTTTACTTAGCTATGTCTATGATTTGGCATGATGCTTGCTGATCACTTCACAATGCACATACGACTCACCATTGTATATCACGGCAGCTTGAACATGTATCGTCTGATTGTACACTATTTTGGTCGTTTAATTAGCTGATGTATAAATTATCACATGTCGTTCTTGTGCCAGTGATTCTCGCTGTATTTTGTGTACGTGATGACTATATCTTGCTCTGCGCTGATTGTAATGAGCATGACTGCCCTCCCTCTGCGTGATTGCGTGTCGCTTGTCTATGTGGGTCTCACTTCTATCCCCTTACTTCCAAATCTCTTGGTCTCGGTCATTTCTTTCATCTCGGTTCTCACTATTGCAAGCGTGAGACCTTCTGTGTCCTTGCTCTCTGACCGAGCCAGAGAATTAGGAGTAGGCCTAGCGACGGGTTATATCGATGCACGGGAGCATTCTGAGTGAAGAGCGGACACTTTGATGTCGATGGAGCCGATCATTTGAAGACCTGTATAGCCCCGAGCTGAGGTTTCATGATAGTCCATGCCGCCAGTGTTGTTTCCTCTCTGCTCTAGATCTTTAGGGTTTTCGGATGCACCACACCATTCGCTGTGCACCTTTAGCTTGGACCATTGAGCGTTGAGGGTTTGAGAGGTTCAACCCCCCCACCACGCCACACCCCCCCCCACCGGCCCCAAACCCATAGGCAAACCCCCTGATTCGAGGTGGCATGTGTGAGGTGATGGACCACCTGCATGGAGCAACCCCGTCTCTTTTTTGAGCTGCAGAGAGATTGTGTACCGCCGGAGGGTATGATCGCTTCTGCTAGGGATCTTTTAAAGTCCACCCATATCCAGTTAGAGCCACCTTCACCTTGTAGGTTGAGATAGCAGATGAGATCCTCGAATTGAGGATCTCCCTCCTACACGTGGTGCGATTCTGTGGCAAGACTTCCAGAGCCGGTTCAGTAGTAACAGGTTTGGTTACCTTCGCAGTTGTCTCTTATATATCTGCCCAGGATTGGATATCAGTTTGGTTGCTTCCGGGCTACCTTTCGACACATTTGATAGACATGATCTGTGAGGTTTCCCTTACCTTGTATCTTATCTAGTATTTCCACTGGATGTAGGTAAGTATCGATCACGTTCAGTCGGATTTGAGCTGTGCCTGGATCAGAGTATATAGCGGTAGATTGAATTCAGTAGTAAGCCAGATCAGGTACGACCAAATCGGACAGAGAGATATGGATTGCACTAGAGAAGAATATCAGGTACAAACCGGTCGAGTCAGTTAATGCTGGGAGGCCATGGCTTCAGATTTCAATATAGGCTATAAGCTGGCCATTTTGTCGGGAGGATAGACGGCAGCAAGCCCTAGCAGGTCCCGCCCCTGATATGGTGCCCAGTATTGACCATACAGTGCCAACTACCTCCATTACACACCAAGTTCAGTCAGCAACCGCAGGCCATGCTCCGTATCACCCTTACATAATCAAAAAGACCGAGGATGCTCCGGCCTCCCGTCGACCGTGCCTACACGCCACCTCAGAGGACCCACATGGCTCGCGATTGGATAGCTGGAGCAGGCTTGAGGCAGTTGAGGATTCAATAGAGCCAACTACTTGGGAGGGGTTATATTAATGGAGTGACGGATAAAGCACAAGACTAGCCGTTAAGTACCAGATGCGCACCAGACATTAAAGAATAAATGGCATATGGATAGAGTCACCAACGCCTACAATATCTAAAACCGATTACTACGATCACCCTGATGATTGGGCTCATGGACTGGACGAGCCTCAGCATGATACTCTTTTTTGACCCACTATCTTTGAGTGGAGCGCAATCCAGTCGTTGGTTTATGCATCTCTGGAGGCTTCGAGGCGCCGCACATGGAGACGAGTTTTGCCCAGGAGTCCGTACGACAGTTTTCGTTTAACCACTGTTGTAGATGTACGAGGAGAGAGTCAGGCATTTGAGATTCCAAGCACGAAGGAGTTCTGCTTTCTTCTTTCATTTGTCCGGCTGGCGCGGGAAGATAGTTGAGATTATCGATAGACCATCAGAGAGGACCACGATTTCAGCATGGTTTTGAGGAGCCATGCAGCCGCGGTCGCTAGACATGTGTAGGGCCCCGTTCACGATTTCTGGTCCTCTGGGTATGGCTCTGTATGATGAGTACGAGGACGCATCCGAGAGGATTATGGACAGATTCTTCACCTTAGATGATATTAAGGGAAGAGCCGCTTCGTAGGATCGAGGACCAAGCAGATTGAGCGCTATCGGTTCTCCAGTCAGAGGGCCTCTCAGCGCCATCAAGCCGATCCCACAGTTTTCCCGAGCCTCATTCGTCCTATGCATCTCATCAGTAACAGGGGCCCCCAAAAACGAGCACCTCGCCAGCTTATGATCAGCATATACTCCGCAGACTTGGCTTTGCTTCTTATTATGCCTCCAACAGGGGCGTTGAGAGACCTCGATTTCCCACACGGCTACAGGGACAGCGATGCTATGCTGCTCAGTTCATCTCCGAGACCCGCAGCGCCTTATCTCGACCCAGGTCAGCAAGATTTGCTCCCTTTCCTATTGAGGACGCAGAGGCAGTGTCTCACAGATAGGCGATGCCGTTGAGCCGGCTCTTCGGAAGTTACAGAGGCCGGGCTATTTGGACTCACTCTCAACCCCTCGGCCGCCGCCTCAGCCGATGTCGCACCTCAGTTTAGGATGGATGCTCACTCGGGCATACCATCAGGGGCCTCTGGACATGAGACCGATCGTGCCACCGCTTTGAGGCCATAGCCGTTCAGGATTTGATCGACCAGGTTTGGTACACTTTGTCCAAGCGAGTGGACCACGAACCGTTGCCTGGCTTCACACCACACATCATCCCTCACCAGCCGGATGGCATTAGATTTGTTAGAGTTGATGAGACCGATGACCACATCCACAATGCTGAGTGATGAGTTCACGACCCAGAGCCCATCATGCCAGATGTGATTCTATGAGATAGTCGGGGTGACCGGTCCTCAGCACCGCCTGCTCCATTCCGATTAGTTCCCGAGCTCGTAGTGCAGCGCTCCACGTTGAGCCGTTGATCTTGCGCGACTATGCAGTTTCGGACACATTCGTCTTAGTCCAGATGCTATGAGGAGTCAGGCTGCCACACGGTGAGATCCTACCAGATCCGGAGTTCAGTATATCCTCCGGGACGGGAGGAGTTATTGAGAGCGATCCACTCCAGCGCTGCTGCTAGAGACCCTAGGGGTACGTCATCCCCAGGAGCGAGTCAGAACGCAGAGGATGATGAGATTTCGACGTATCCCGGCAGTGCAGAGCACTCAGGCTCGCATTTCTATCTGACCCTTTACGTCCTCCAGTACTCATCGGGATCTAGCACGAGCCGAGCTCTAAGCCCAGATCAGAGTTGATCACACGACCCACCCCGAGGGACGTCATTCATATGATGACGGGCCGGCAGAGCCACTGGTATCAAGTCTTTTCCGATGATGGACTTGCCACCCAGAGGGTTCAGACCACACGCGTACACTCTCTATAGTATCTGTTGCGTTTCAGGTCGCTCAGAGTGTCATCTGTCCGTCTGGACCAATGGCTCGCCCTGAACGTATGTCCTCTGCCACTGCCATCGCTCTTGGATACGCTCCTTCTTATTTCTCCCTCACTCAGACCGTCCGAGCTTAATGACAGTACTCGGAGGGAGGTCATGGGTCACGATTGGAGATCGAGTGCTGATCGGTCGGCCACTTTTTCCACTGTCTTTTCAGGTTTAGGATTCCCTACATCCTATTAACCTGCTTTTGGGTCGACCGTGGATTCACCGAGCTGGCAGCACATTCGCCTTGCTTCACTCATCAGGAAAGTAGAAGTTCATCCATGCGATGTCAGGTCGTCGTGTACGTCTGTGGGGACATTTCATTGCTGCGAAGGCCTGTGCTCGATGATAGTCACACTGATGTCGATCTTTTTCTGACTGGTTCACCTCGTAGGTGAGACCGTGGAGATAGAGGAGGTTTCTGCCGGAGATTTTGTTTGCCCTGTCCCTTCGTGACCAGCATGGGAATGCACATTGGGTGCTCGATATTATGCGAGCATGTCCATCTACCGGCATGGGGTTGTTCGACGTCAGCATGTACCGAGCGAGTTCAGTCACCATTCCTGATTCATGACGTACCATTGGGCTTGGGTTCATCCCCACTGAGGCTGACTATCGATACATGGCGCGTTTCGCGCAGGAGAGAGTGATTGTGGCTCAGCGTGGACCA
>JBAPGN010000471.1:0-27205 GCA_037355405.1 Vitis amurensis | reverse complement strand
TAACAAAGTTACTAATTTTGGAAGTGGAATGTTTGTTAAAACCTTGTTATATACGATACAACAAATGATATGATACAAAAATGTGATTTTTTTTTAATGGAAATCTATACGTGTCATATCAAGAAAGAGAGAGAGAGAGAGAGAGAGGGGTAAAATAATTCTACATAAGAAAGATTCATATTTGTTGTCAAATACACATAAAATGTTGAAAGTTAAATAAATTTATTCTTGAAGAGAATTGTCATTTGAATTTTTAGAATATTGACATTAAAAATGATGATGATGATTGATGATAAAAAAACTTTAACTTAATATAGTCTTTTTTAAATACTTTTTTCAATGAGAGAAATGATCAGAAATACGGAAACTTGGAACATTGAGATGACACACGACACATTTAAATACATATGCCTAGCTTCAATTTGGTCTCAAAAATAAAAATTGACCCCACTATAAGAACAAGAGAGAAGGCTAAAACCAGCATTGATTTGATGTAAAAGAAGACACCATAGCCAACAATTTTACAAAATATTGTGCATACAAGCAAAGTTGACATAACACTTTATTGCGTTGAAAGTTATTCCTCTCCCCTCCCCTGGTAGATGAATCAGTTTTATTAGGTTATTTTTCTTTGAAATTAGTTTGTTACAATTTCTGATGTGTCATCTTTAGGCTAATGGTTCATAAAAAACCTTTCATCCAATATATATCTTCACTACGTTCCAACAACAATGTACCCAACCATATGTTAGCCTGAAAAAAAAAAAAAAAAAGGAACCAGCACATCAGTCCAATATTATCAATATGTTATGTCCTGAGATAAGTAAAATCTGAATTGGACAAAATGCTCCTCGAAGGAGCTTCCATAGAAAAGGAATAAATGATTTCTCATCATTCATAAACTGAGATAGGTCAGGTCAAGGATATAAAAAAATTGGAATATAATTCTAGATGCAGTTATGAAGAAACTTGCATATAAACTGCCTGTAAAACACTAACACCAACCTTCTCAAGGTCCAAGCTCCCTTCACAAACTATGCTGACTGAAGAAACACCTGGGTCATGAGTGTGATCATAGGAATGGTGATCATTGTGTTCTGCATGCCCAATGTTGAAAACATCAATATCACTCATTACTATCATTACAAGTATAAGAGCCATAGAGATTTGTTGAATTAAGAACCCAACACTAGACCAGATATTCAGAATTCTATTTGTTCATCCTTGTGGGACCTTGAATTATATTGTCTTGTGATATTAAATCGCAAGTAAAATAAAAAGCTTCGCTCAGCACTAGTTCATGGATATTAAATCACAAATGAAGATTAAAATGCAATGGCATCAAAAGTGAAACTTGAGTAGGGAGTCTCATACCTTTTGTTTTAGCTGACAAAATGTTTAGTTTTAACATCAAATGGAAATTGACGAATCAAGCACTCTACAGGATTAGGAGCAACGAATTCATCTGTCTAATTTATTTCTTACATGAGCTATGAATAACTCCAATATTTAATTTTGTTTACAAAGAAAAAATAGTACAACATCCAAGATGCCCTAAGTAGCATTCTGAATGCTTGAGGATTCAGCAACCAATCCGGAGTATGAGCAGAAAATACAGTAAATCTATTTTCTCTCTCAGGTAACATATTTCTTAAAATTATAATGCTTCATTTGCAACCAAAATGATAAAAAAAACAGCTAACAGATGTCAAAAGTAATTGTTGATGTAAAATGAAATAACAAACGCGAGACCTACACCAGCTGGAAATTACTAGTTTATAGTAGGTGTGTAACTTGTAATTGGATAAAGAAACATAGAAGTGGGACAGAACAAATTAGAGAGTAAGGTAATAAATTTTGGTTGTTGTGCCAAACTGTATAAAAGGCATAAGCCTAATGTGTATTTTTTAAAATATTACATATCTTCATCTTTGAGAAATACAGGAAGCATTTGTACAGGAAATGGAGAGAGCATCAAAACCAAGCAGAGAAATATCTTTACGAGGATGCACACATGTTGTTCCATTGAATACAAATTTTTATTAACTCGTCATTTTGAGGTAGCAAGATTGATTATTTTGAGGCATTTGGGTGTGTTCCCTACCTGTGAAAACTAATTCATATTTGTGTCTATCTTAAGGTCAGATGAGTGATACTGCACAGTTATATTAACCAGATCATTCTATTTTCTTTGTTTCTTGTTGGGGCAATAGCAATTAATGATTATGCAGCATTCATGTTTCTATAAAAGAGTGGCTATTTTATGAGGAGTTCGTCTTTCAACCCTCTCGAGTTTGTGTGGGGATAAAGCCCCTGGGCTTTGGCAATATTGTTGGGACTTAGTGAAAAGTGAGGTAATGGGCTTTTCTGCAGAGTTCTATAAGATAGGCACTTTTGAAAGAAACTTAAATGCCACTTTTATGGCGTTAATCCCAAAAAAAGGGAGGTGCAAAGATTTAAAAGACTTCAAATCAATTAGTTTGGTAGGGGGCTATACAACTCTAGAAAAAGTCTTGGGTAATAAACTAAAAAGGTAGTGAGAAAAATGGATTCAAATTTTCAACATGTGCTTGTAGAGGGTAGACAAATTTTAAATGTGATCCTCATAGCAAATAAAGACATTGACTCAAGGTTGAAAACCATAGAGAGTGGGGTCAAATGTAAGCTGGATATCAAAAAGGCTTATGATCATAGCAATCAAGGTTTCTACAAGCGATCTTGGAAAAAATGGGATTTAATCCTTAATGAACAAGATGGATCAAGTGGTGCATCTCCATGGCTTGCTTTTTTGCATTGATTAATGGAATCCTAATAAGATTTTTCTAGAGTTCTAGTGTTTGAAACAAGTAACCCTCTTTCCTCTTATGATTTCATTATGGCCATGGAGGCACTATTTTATATCTTGAACTAAGGCAAAGGAAAGGGGCTTTATAGCAAGGCTTTCAAGTAGTGTCCCACCTATTATTTGTTTATGATACTCTTATTCTAGTACCAATAAGGAGTATATGGATGTACTTGAGCTAGCATTCAAGTGGTTTGAGGCAAATTTTGGTTTAAAAATTAATTTGGAGAAACTTGAGTTGATGCCAATTAAGGGGTTACTAATATGGAGGACCTGGCTAGGGTTTTGGGTTGTAGAGCGGGTACTCTTCCAAAAATTATTTGGGCCTTCCATTGGGAACTCTTTCAAATCTCCTCAAGTTTGGAATGAAGTGGAGGAAAGATTACAGAAACAACTCCCCATGCAGAAGAGATAGTACCTATTGAAAGGAAGAAGATAACTTTGATAAAAAGCATCCTATCTAGCATACCAATTTACTACACTCCTTACTTTTCATACCAATAAAGGCAATTCTAAGGTTGGGGTATATTCAAAGGGATTTCCTTTAACGGGGATGAGCACTTAAGAGAAAGCCACTTGTAGTTCATGTATTGATCAACATTCTGCATAGAAAAGAAGGGTGAGGGCTTGAGTATTAGAAGCTTGTCCATTAAAAAGAAGATTCTTGTTAGTACATGGTGTTGGAGATTCACAATTGAAAGTGAATCCCTTTGGATGCTAGTGATTACAAGAAAGCATGGGGAGCAAAAGGGGGGATGGTACAGTAAAAAGAGTGAAGGAAGGGTATTAGGTGAGGTTATGGAAGACAATCAAAACTGAGTGGGATCAAGGTGTTTAACAGTAAGATTGTATTTAGGGTGAGAAATGATTGAAGGGTAAAATTTTAGAAGGATAGGTGGTGTGGTGACAAATCCTTAGGAAAGGCTTTTCCTGCATTATTTTCAATAGCCACTGCTAAAGATGCATGAGTAGCCAAGGTGTGAAAGCAGAATGTGGAGAAAGATTGTTGGAACCCCAAGTTCACAAGACATTCACAATAAGGAGTTGGGTGAGGTGGAGGCTTTTTTTTTTAGAAGTACAAGCGCAAATGACATTGGGGATATAGAGAATAATATGATCTGGGAAATTCACAATTAAATATCTATATTCTTCCTTATCAAAGGGAATAACAGAGGCATAAAGGTTTGCAAAAATATAACAGGAACAGGAAACCATCATTCACATGCATTAAAAGCAGTAAGAAAACTATTATAAATCATTATTGCTACAAAACAACACGACTGAAATCAAGAAGCCAAAACTGGATGACATCCAAGAACAAACATCTTTTGCCTGTATACTGAAAAAATATTTAGAGTTACCATGTCCGTGGTCATGTTCATGATGATGATGATGATGATGGTAATCATGGTCATGATCATGATTGTGGCTGTGAGTCGCATGATCTTCCTTTACATCTTCTGGATTGACAGCACTCTCAATCCTAGCAAGGTTCCAACAGATGTTTGCTTACAACCCCAAATCACAAAAAGATGCCCAAAAAGCCAGAAAGATAGCAAACTCTTCATGAAGCCAAACAATGAAGTACTCCATCTGTCAAGAGCATAGAACTGTTTCTTCTTTGTTGTTTCATTGTCTCTTTTTCATGGGCAGTAAATCCTAATGCAGAAGGTAAGTAAAGGAGGCCATAAGTAGACACAGAAAAGATAAACAAAACGAAAACAAGCACACAAACAAACAAACACTGACACCAGCAGAGGAACTAAAATAAAACAGTAAAATGTGAGGTCAAGCTGCTTCTGCACAGAACAGGCCAGAAATAAAAACCTACAAGGGAACTCTCTGGGCTACTGATGAGGATGAGATCCATAGAAATAAGGATTTGACTAGGCTATCCTTCTGCTTTGGTACTCGGTAGACTTCTCGGTCATGTTAACTCCTCAAAGCACTAAAACAAACATAAGAGAGAAACTCTCCAACCTTTTTTTTGGTTTTTCATTTTTTGATAGGCACTCTCCAATATTTACTCTCATTCTTTTTCAGGAACTTTCTTTGCCACCAACCAAGAACATTGTTACCAAGTCATGTTACACTCATATGGCCTACTTCAATTGGCCATGGTAAGGATTTTAACCCAAGCTGCCCCTCACTCAAAAAATATTAATTTGGAAGGAACAGCTGCCAACCAAACCCTAAATAACATATTCCTGAAAAGCATACTAACAGAATCTTCTATCTATATTGAGCTTCCAACTAGTATCTTTTCTGGCTCTGCCCACCAACATCTCATATAGCAGACTCATAAACTCAACCAACTACTCTAGCTACCTGTCCTTAAAGCTCCAAATGATAACAAGGGACTAGTGATCACCAGTCCAGCCCTCACCAAATAATCACACATCATGTGTCCTCATTCGGCACAATACTAAACAAGTCCTGAAAAATATACATCAAGGTAGTATCCCCACATGAAAAATTACAACAGTATCTTGCTCTTCTCTCATCAACTATTCAGAACTGATTGAAACTGATATCTATCTACCTGCTCCTAATGCCCAGCCATCAAGAGGATAGAATATCAACTAAAACATCACTTCTATTCAAAACGTTAAGGAACAAGATAAAATAGAATCTTATGTTCCAAGGGAACTTAATAAGCCCACGGAATAGAGTTCTTTCAAGCATCAACAAGCTACTAAAACTCTATAGAGGACAGAAAACAAAAACCAAATAATAAACAAGGTAGATCCCTTGTTTAGCCAAAATGGGATACCGCCGAAAAATATCCAAAATTGTTATGACATCCTACCAAATTCTCGAAAGAAGCTCCACCTTGGAGACACAAGTGAGCCCATTGGATATAGTTGTCCAAGAGAGACGTGTTTTTGTTCCTTTCAAGCTCCCACCCCTGCCCAACAGCTTTTACCTTCTAAAGATCGGCACAAAACTATTCTGAGGAACAGAGTAACTAGAGTCTGCATCCATCTGCCAAATACATTGTAGATGAAAACGGCGTTAACCAACCTCACTTCTCACCATAATGCACAAATTTTAGATGACAAGCATCCCCTTTACCTTGCAGAAGGTTTGGTCAGCATCAACTATAAAATCAAAGTGACAAGATGATGCAATACCTTGAACCCTAATTTCTGGATTTCACGGTAAATTAATTACTTTGGGTTATGCTAATAATGAAGAATGTGCGTACCATGTAACTACAGGGCCATAAAGAAGGGGTTATTTCTACCCTGAATTATTCAACGTTATTACAGAAATTCTCTTAGATCAAGGCTAAGAATAAATTAAATAAAACTCAAGAGGTACTTTGGCAAATCTGTAGGAATGTATAGAAAACCTAAAATGAGCTTAAGCAAAAATAGGGTCTTTAACCTCCTTAAAGACAATTGTTCTGTGGAGAGAGAGAGAGAGAGAGAGGGAGGGAGGGAGGGAGGGAGGGATAGACAGACAGACAGACAGAGAGAACGCTTTCATAAATCTGTTCAAAAAAAGAGAACTCAATTTCCTTGAGCATTCCCAAAGGAATTTGAGACATGGTAAGTAAACTAATTCCTTTCTTCATAATCCAGAGATCTAGAGGTCTTGGGTGGATGAAAGCAACCATAGAAAAAGGTAGGAAACTCATATGTCTAAAACGTAAGAAAATAAGTTGTATTCAGTCCCTAGACATAGGCCTCAAATCATTTATTCAGTGTTAATCCATGTTAATAAGACACCAAAATCTTTAGATATATATGTGAGATGAAAATAACTTGATTTTGGACACATGGGACAAGAAATCAGATTCTTGGAATTGTAATTTGTTTAGTGATCTAGAATTTTGTCCAGTTCGATTGAATGGGATGATGACCTGATATCAAGGAAGAATTTCAATAGATTGAACCAATGCCTCGATCAATCGACATGGAAAAAATCCACCATTACCAAAATGAGTACCTGAGATCAGAAATTGTGAAAGCATTTGTAAACTAAATTAATTGTGTCTAACTTTAAGGGAAGGGTCGCCCAGAGATAAAAGAAAAGTTGCAACTACAATGAAGGGTAAGGGGTTATAGTATAGCTTGTTATTTTGGTAAGAACTTTTCTTTGAGAACCTTGTGAAGGAAATCATATAGTTTAGCCCATTTTATTACATATGGACTTTTAATAACGCTGAAAAGTACAACAAGCTACTTCTTTGAGTATGCATTCTTGGTTTCTGAAAATATGTTTATTTGAACAAATAGTGTCAGAATCACTTCAATGTGCTGTGTGGATTACTTGTTTCACTTTAATGGGCGAGGGGAGAAAGGGGCAAGCTACCGACCTTTACATCTTTTAATGGGGGTTACCATACATTGTGCCGAACCAATAGGTGGTAAATTATTGACCTAAGGCACCATGCCATGATCCGTTCGGGCAATTTTGTTATCAAACACTAAGCTAGTTACACTATTTGGCCCTAGCCAACAAGATGCTATTTTCTTGGCCTTTTACATCTGTTAGGACTCGATGAATTGTAGTTAAGACCTTTTTATGGGTATCTGTCTTAAAAACTCAAGAATTTGAGAAAACATGATTTTTGGAATTATATGAACTTTAAACTCACTGAGAATTTGTTAAATTGCCAAAATGCCTATGACATATGCTTTGAAAATCTATATCTGGCTAACAGGTTCTACTTCTACAAAAGGGCATGTCTTCTTTAGACACAATCTTTTTTTTATAGGTAATCAAAATCAATTAATAAAAAGTAACACCAAAGAAAGCGCTCCAAAGTACATAGGAAGTATACTAAGAAACACCTCAAAGTAACACAAAAACATAAAGAAATATCAACAACCCCCTTAGCCCGAACCCATACACTCCACAAAATCTACAAAGGAATGAGACCTAAGAACTATGTGCATCTTACACCAAGCCCAAAGATTACAAGCAAATGAGGATTTCAACCCTTGAATTGACCAACCCAAACATCCTACTAAATTAAGGGTTTAGTAATTAAATTTTAAGTGAATAAAATAAGAGAGAGGAAAGGAAAAATTAGAAAAAGAAGAAAAAGAGAGAGAAGGTAGAAATGTAGAACAAGATACACCTCCGAAGTTTGATTTGAAGGGTAGAAAGGGTGTGGCTGAAGAAGCTCTGGATATTTTTGTTGGTGGATCAAGAGTCAATCTTCATCTAGTCAGCTAGAAAAGCCCACGCTCAAGCCCACTTTACTAACTTTGATAGTGGATCGATGGAGTCACCATCATGAAATAAGGCTTTGCTTTC
Organism: Vitis amurensis; assembly: GCA_037355405.1. Taxonomy (NCBI): domain Eukaryota; kingdom Viridiplantae; phylum Streptophyta; class Magnoliopsida; order Vitales; family Vitaceae; genus Vitis; species Vitis amurensis. The sequence continues at coordinate 19,092 of JBAPGN010000471.1, read as the reverse complement.
TCTCAAACTCAGATGTGGGATTGCCTTCATGTACCACTCGAACATAGAACACAAAAGAGCAAGGCCCAAACCCGAGTGCTTGAATTTGCCGTGGGTTGCCTACCCTATTGAATCATCTGTAGATTTGTGTTAGATGTGCACTTAGTGTTATATATATATATATATATATATATATATATATATATATATATATATATATATATATATATTTATAAATTAGTTGAAATAAAATTATTGTAAATAATTAAATTTTAATTATCTTATTATATAGTGTGTAAACTAATTAAATACAAACCAAATATAAATTTATAAATAAAATATTAATATTTTTAAATAAAAAATACTTATATAAATACCATTATTTCTTTTTTATCTTACAATATATTCAAATTAAACATATTATCATTTTAATATTAATATGTTTTTGAATTAGCATGTTATTGACTAATGTTACGAATTTATTATATATATATATATATATATATATTATTACTTATTTTTATCATTTGCTTAAGTCTTTTTTCAATATTTTATAAGTTTTGATTAATTTTCATTTCACTGATATTTTGTATTTAAATATTCATAGATATTTCTCGATATAACATATCTAAAAAATTAAGTTATTGATATATTAGAGGAAACCTATATTTTCATCCTTCTCTACAACACATCCAAAGTTGAAATCTCTAAAAAATAAATTGTATTGTGATGATGCAAAGTAGCCTAGTTGGATAACGAGGTCATCATTAATCCAATTGAAAAATCTTGTACTTAAGAATTGTGACAATTGTTTGTGTATGTCTTCATCAGGGGAATTACCTCTTGATGGGTGGTGAGTTTTTTGGAATCATTGTCAACAATTTTATTCACAAAGTTGAAGAGACTCAAGTTTCATCATATAAAAGTGTTGGAAAAGTGGAAGTAAAAGATATGGGAGTAAGAGGGTTGATGGAGAAACACAAACAATTACAAAGAATATAAAATTGGGAAGAATTAAAAATTTATTATATTCCACCACTCTTTCTTTTTTTTTAGTTATCACATAATCTTTTATTTATATATACTCACACTTAATTAAATAGAAACTCCTAACAATAAAATATAGAAGCATTCTTAGTTTGATAATTCAAAAATAGAAACTAAAATAATAACTCAAAATAAAATATTTTCCCTTGACTTTTAGAGACTAAATTTAATTCTAATAATTAGAAAGTTTCTAAATCAAGTTTAATTTTCCAACATGCTCCCTTAAACTTGACTTGTGACTCCAAGTAGCATCCTCAACTTTCTAAAATTTTCAAACTTAAGAGGCTTGATAAAAATATCCACAATTTGATCTTGAGATTTTGCAAAATTTTAATTGCATTTCCTTATTCACAATGCACTATCTAATAAAATGATATATTAAATCGATGTGCTTGGTTTGATCATGGAAAACTAGATTTTTTTATAAATCAATTGCGATTTGTTATTCACATAGTGGATGCTTTGTTGTTGCTTGTAACCCTTAGCCACCAATCTTGTTTTGTATCCCTCTACTTCCCCTTTTTCATTCTTCTTTAACACTCATTTTACTTCAACTGCGTTTTTCTCTTTTAGAAGGGATTTGAATTTCCATATGTCATTCTTCCTTATTACTTTTATTTCCTCTTCCATGGTATATTTTCATCTTTGGTCTTGAATTGCTTCTTCAAAACTTATTTGTTCATAATGTGCAAAAAAAAAAAAAAAAAAAGAGGGTTAGATCATTTTGATTTTCTGTTACTTCATAGATCTCTTGTAGACTTCTAAGACATGGTGTCCTTTTCACTTGAGCTTTCAAAAGAGGATGATGTTGTGGGAACTTCATAAGTTGATGGGGGTAGTGATGAAAGTGGAGTAGCAATCTCTTGCAAACTTTCTCTTGTTTGTTCTCCTTCTTCATAAAGGGGAGGAGTATCATAGTTACCTTTGAGCATTCCAATCTCATGTTTCTTCACTAAACTTGACACCTGTATTAATAATGAGCTTTTCCATTTTTTGGATTCTATAATTGTACCCTTTGGAGCTTGAGTCATGATTGATGAAAATATATATTCCACTTTTGTCATCTAACTTTGATTACTTTTGATTTGGCATATGAGTATATATAATGCTTCCAAATACTCTCAAATGTGAAAATACATGGCTTTATTCCATTCTAAGATTCTTGTGATGTTTTATTCAATACACTTCAATTAGGAGAGTGATTTTACAAATAAATTAACAATCAACTGCTTCGGCCCAAAATTCTTTAGCCATCTTCTTACTTTTCAACATGTTTGAGTCATGTCAAGAATAACTCTATTTTTTCTTTTAGCTACACCATTTTTGTGTGGAGAATATGGAGTTGTTAAAGGGGAATGAATCCCATAATTTTCATAATATTTTTCAAATTCTTTTGATGTGAATTCACGTCTTCTATTGAATCTCATTTCTTATATATTGTGGTTACTTTCCTCTTTAACAAATGCTTTAAATTTCTTAAAAGCACTAAATACTTTAGATTTTTCCTTCAAAAAATACACTCAACTTTTTCTACTCAAATCATCAATGAAAAACAAAAAATATTTATTTTTACCAAAAGAGTTTGGATGTATTGGACTACATGTTAAGATGTGTGGAGCCTAATCATTATCCTAATAGTAAGAGTATTTTAAGTTGAGGAATTTTAGGGATTTTACACATGTGATTTGGTTTAGGGTAGCCAACTTCATGGATTCGTTGATGTCTAATCAAACATGGCTATTGGCAGAACTACTAAAAGGGAAAAAAGATTTGCAAAATAAATGGGTATATCGAATAAAGGAAGAACATGATGGTAGCAAGAGATACAAAGCAAGACTTGTAGTAAAAGACTTTCAGCAAAAGGAAGGCATTGATTATACAAAGATTTTCTCTCTAATGGTCAAACTAACCATTATCAGAACAATACTTGGGTTAATGACAAAAAAAGATCTGCACTTATAGTAGATGGATGTAAAAATGACATTTCTTCATGGTGATTTAGAATAAGAAATTTACATGCATAAGCTACAAGGGTTTCAGGTTTAGGGAAAAAATAAAATGGTGTGTAAGCTACAAAAGAGCCTATATGACTTGAAAAAGGCTCCAAGACAATGGTATAAGAAGTTCAACAACTTCATGAGCAATAATGGTTTTTTGAGGTGTCAAGTAGATCATTGTTGCCATATCAAGAGGTTTCATGGCTCTCATACTATTTTATTGTTATATGTTGATGATATGTGGATTTTGGGGGCTAGCATACATGAGATTGACAAACTAAAAAGAAGTTATTGGATGAGTTTACAACGAAGGATTTATGTGCTGCAAAATAAATCCTTAGAATGAGGATTACTAGGGATAAAGAGGTCTTGAAACTATCGCAGGAAGAGTATGTGAAGAAGGTTTGATCCTTAGCATATTCAATAGAGTTGGAGTGAAGCTTGTGAGTACCCCTTTAGCTAGTCACTTCCGACTATCTAAAGATCAGCCGCCCTCAATTGAACAAGAACGGGTTTACATGGCAAAAGTGTCTTATGTATTAGTGGTCTTATGTATGCTATGGTTTGTACTGGATTGGATATAGCACATGCAGTGGGAGTTGTGAGTATATATATGAGTAATTCGGGAAAATAACACTAGAAGGGGGTGAAGTGGATTCTCAAGTATTTGAGAGGCACTATAGACTCGACTTTGTGTTTTAGGAAGTTAGATTTAGGTTTGTAGGGGTATGTAGATATTGATATGGCTGGTGATATAGATAGCAGAAAAAGTACTATAGGATATGATTATACTCTAGGTGGTACTACAGTCAGTTGGGTATCAAAGTTGTAGAAGATAGTTGCACTTTTTACTATTAAGGCAGAGTATGTTGCAATGACAGAGGCTAGCAAAGACCTAATGTGGTTGTAGTCTTCTTTGGAAGAATTGGGTCACAAGTATAAGCGAAATGTGTTACATTGTGACAATCAGAGTGCCATCCATCTAGCAAAGAATCCTATTTATCATGCTAGGACAAAACACATACAAGTTTAGTATCACTTCATAAGATCAGCTTTGGAAGATACAATTTTAACACTCGAGAAGATTTAGGGGAATTGAAATCCAGTTGATATGTTGACAAAGACCACAATGATTGAGAAACTAGAGTTGTGCACAATTTCAATTGGACTTCTTAGCTGAGATAGAGAAGTCGTAGCCACTACAGGTGAAGATAGTTGATGATGGATTAATCTCCAAGCGGGAGATTGTTAAGACGTGTGGAGCCTAATTATTATCCCAATAGTAATGGTATTTTAGGCTTGGGTATTTTAGGGATTTTACATGTTTCATTTGGTTATCTTATTTATATTATGTTTAGGGTAGCCAACCTGGAGAGAGTTTTATTTCTTTTAGGGTGTTGAAAGAAAAAGAAAAACGTAGAGAGAAAAACCTAGATGGTGAAGTGTTTTAGGATTCTCTTGTACTCTCTTTTCATCATAATGAAAATCTATAGCAGCTACAAGTGGATGTAACTCTCAAATTAAGAGTGAACCACTATAAATTTCGTGTGTTTTTATGCTTTATTTTTTGCATGAGTTTATTATTGCTTTCAGAAAATAAGATTAGAGTGTTTTAATCCTAACACTACATACATCCACATGAATAAACTCTAGAGACTTCTTTGCTCTTGTAATTGTTTCTTTTGGAAAATTATTTCGAAATGTTTTCCAAGTAGGCATCATTCACATAATTGATCTTAATGATCTATAGAAAACAATTCTCTCACTATATTTTCTTTGTTCAATAATTTCAATCCTCCAAAATTAAGATGTTCAAATCTTAAGTGTCAAATCCAAGAGGAATCATTTATGTAAGATTTTAGACATTTTACAACATTTTGAATGTTTAACAACAACATTCTATTTCTTATCATAGGCATATTATCAATTAAATTGACATATTGATCTTTTATTTAGAGACCTTAATTTTTCATATGAACATCATAGATTTTTTCTAAGAGTTGACTCAAACTTAATATATTATTTCATGTTGGGCACATAGTAAAACATTTGAGATAAATTGATTATTTCCATTTTTTAAAAGAATTAGGATTTTACCTTTCCCTTTGACTAGAATTTTGGATGCATCTCCAAAAGTAACATGACCACTATATGAACAAACATGTTTTTGAAGCCATACATGTGATTGGTTGCTCTAGTGTCAAGATACCATATGTTTTTCTCTTTACTTTCTTTTTTATATGCTAACAATATTCTATGTTCTTCTTGATCTTTCTTTTCAACATAGTTGGTTTATCCTTCCAAATTGTTAATGGAAGTTCTACATTCATAAGTATAATGACCATACTTGTTGCAATTTTAACATTAAATTTAGGATTTATCATACCTTCCCTAAAGGTGAATCTCAATGATAAACTACACCTAGAGGGGGTAGGGGGTGGGGTGAATAGGTGTTTTTTAAATCAATTCAAAAGGATCCCTAACACATTATCTAATCATAAAATTTCTCACAATTTTTCTTCTCTTTAAGTACATTTCAACAAATATTAAAAGTCACATGCAAGTATGAATGCAACATGTCATGGACTTAATTTTTTCCTAAGCTCGTGCAGCACTTAGACAAGTCAAGACACTTGATCTTGCTAAGTTAGCCTTACTCCCAATGCTTAACTTATTAGGCTAAGATGCTCACGACTTGTACTAGGAAACTCTTAAAGAATGGAAGCTTTTATTTCTCAAAGGAAGCTTTACAAGTGCTTTGGGAACTCACTTGCTTGGCTAGGAAGTGATTTTGGTGGTTTTTGGGTGGTGCCTTGGCCAAATGAGGACTTAACCTATTTATAGGCACCAATGGAACTCTTTGGAACCTTGGAGGGTTCCTTACAAATCAAGAATATTCTAGAACACCCTACACCATTCAATGTACAAGCCTATGTACAAGAATATACAAGAGATCTCTAGAATTCTCTAGAAAGCCTTGGACTCCTCTCATGCCTTCCACCATAGTGTAGAGATGTGTGGACTTCTCTAGGCATCTCTAGAACCTTCCACACTCTTCTCTCCAATGTCTAAGTGTAGAAGTCTCCAGAAGCTTCTTGGTCTCTACATAAGCCTATGGGGAGGGTTATTTGAAGCATCTTGTGACACTCTCCTTCACCTATGCTGTCAACGTCCCCGTCGTTGCCTTTTCTTAAAACCTCTTGATGTGTCTCCAGAACCTTCTCAAGGCATCCACATGTTCCTAGCTTACTTGCCTTTTAGGTAGTCATTTCCATCGGACTAGATACTCTATCACAGGAGGGACCCCTTGTCTGTTGGTAACCAGTTCAACCAGGATATTTTCCATCTCCTTTTCCCGTGAGGCTTCGGATGGATGCAGACCCCTTACACTTTCGATGTTTGGAGTGCTGCTATATCTTGCCCATCGAGTTCACCTTTCCTTTGGTGACCTTGTCCATGTGTGAGTAGGCTACCTCAGTTTGTTCCCCTTTTACCTCATTTACTTGCACCCCTGATAGTAAGGATGTCTTAGGCGTACTAGGCTTTGGGTTGACTTGGAAGGCACCTAGTAGTTACATCGAGCTCATATGTGCTTCATCTTTCTGTTCCCTCTTCTCAATCATGGCACTGAGTGCCTTCCTCTTTGGACAATCCCGTGACCAATATGGACCGTCACACAGGAAGCATTTTATTTTAGGCGTAAACTCCTTCCTTTTCACCTTACCCTTTCCTTCTTGGACGATAGACATCTTGCCTAATCCCATTCTAGGAGCATTATGGTCCCTTGAAACCTCATCTCCTCCACCCGTGGCGTGGTTATCCTCCAAAGACTCAACCTTGGAGAAGTATTCCCTCTTTTAATCTGTTAAAGACTCTGCTACTGCCATAGCAGTGGATAAGTCTTGAACGCCTCGGTGCCTTAATTCCTACTCAACCCACCATTGCAAGTTATCCATGAAGTTGAATAGCAACTCCTCCTCCTCAGTCATGTTAGGAATCTCAAGCATGAGCGAAGAAAATTCCTTGACATAGTCGCATATCGAGCCTATGTGCTTGAGACGCCTCATATTTTTCTTAGCTAGGTAAGGCACATCATCAAGGTAGAACTGCCTCTTGATCTCCTTTTTAAAGTTCTCCCCCATCTCTATGGTGCAAATGTCTTTCTTCCTTGGCTCTACATAAGCCCATGGGAAGAGTCATTTGAAGCATCTTGTGACAAACAACACTCTTCCAACAATTTTCAAATACAAGTCACATGTGCATGCTTCAATACTCTCCAACACAGTTCATAACAATAATTTCTCAATAACACAAATGTCAATTTCTACCAAATATCTATATCAAAATAATCAATATATATATAGAAAATAATCAATATAATCAATATCTACCAAATCTCAATAACACGGTTCATATATATATATATATAGGATATCTATAGAAAATTACACTTATTTCAACCCATTGTTCTTCCATTCAACTTATATACCCAAGTATAAATGAAAACTAAAACTGAAAATAAATCAAGGAGTAAAATGAGAAAAAGAGAGACGGTGACACTAGAATTTATGTGGAAAATCTATGAAGAGATAAAAAACCATGCCATCGATAAAAAATTCCATTATAAAGAACAAGCAAAGTGTACAAGGATTTAGCTAGGTCAAATCCTTTAATCTTTCACAGACTACTTGATCAGCATCTCACTTAAGTTGCATACCTTCATCTTTCAAGACATACTTAGCATCCACAGAGCTTGATCTCGGCCTCTTCTTGAAGCTCAATCAAGAAGAAAATGGGTTTTCACTCAAACCCAAATAGATTAAAAATTGAGAGATGAATGAAAGAAAGAATCAAACCATTTTTTTTCTCAAGAAAACTTGTTGGAAAACTGCATGAAAATCAGGAACAAAATGAGATTTTCTCGACAATAAAACACCCTTAATTTAGTAAGACAAGAGAGTATAAGGGGCAACCTTACATTTTTCTCTCTATTTTTAGAAGCTATTTTTTTTTTTTAGTTTTTAAAGTTGAAAGAAACCCTTAATCTAATAGATGAAATAATATCAAGAAAGTGAAACCAAGATTGATTTAACCTAAAGCTGGATTGATCCTAGAACAAGATAATTAAACACTTAGTAAAAAGAAAAAGAAAAAATGCTTCATAAGCCTCCCTAACTCCTAAAAAAAATAATAAATATTTCAAGAAAAAAAAACATGGCTGATTCAATTTCTTCAAACTCCAACCTCAACCACATACCTTGGTCTCTTAGAAAATATAACAACTTGATCTTCATTAGGAAAGTAATGCAAAGAAGGATTTGGAAAAAAACTGAATTATGAGACACTTAGGAATTTTGTCCAGAATTGCCAATCTAGCTAAATACTCACATTCCTCTTTTACTTTGCCTTGAGTTGTGTCATCTTCCATGATCTCTTGAGGAATATGAGTTTGGGTTTTTTTCCTTTTTGATGAATTGAAACTACCTCTTCCTCTATTGCCTTAGTCACATCCATGATCATGCCCACAATTATTTTGACTCCTTTCATTAAAATTTTCTTCAATGTCTTTTAATGAAAGTTTTTCTGAAGAACTTGTTCTAATTTTTCTTGATTATTCCTTTTTAATATCTCTTCATAGGCTTGCAACGATCTAATAAGTTGATCAATGGTCATAGAATCTAAATCTTTAGATTCTTCAACAACCACAACAATATAATCAAACTTCAAATCTAGTTGAAGTATCTTTTTGTAATTGCACGAGTATTATTTAAACTCTCACCATTTCTTTTTAATAAATTCATAGTAGTCAATACTTTAGAAAAATAATTGGAGATTGCTTCTAATTATTTTATATTTAAACCTTCGAATTCTCTTCTAAGAGTTTGAAGACAAACTTTTCATACCTTATCAACTTCCTTGTATGCATCTTGTAATATCTCTTAGACTTCCTTGGAGGTGATTGCACTTGAAATCTTCTCAAAATAACCTTCATCCATTGCTTGATAGATAATGAAGAAAGCTTTCTTGTCTCTCTTCATCATTTATTTTGAAAAATCCCTTTGATTTGAGGATAGAGTGGTTTCATCTTGTGGCTCTTTGTAGTCTTTCTCTACAAACCCCATGCATCTTGTAAACCAAGCAAAGCGTTTATCTTGATATTCCAATTGTTGTAATTTTTTTTGTTGAGTTAAGGGATTTGAAACACATATATCCCACTTTTCATTTTTTCGTATGGCTTTAATAGCATTTTTTTTTAAATAATAGGGTTGATAGAGAAACATAAACAATTATAAAGAAGATAAAATTTTGGAGAATTAAAATTTATTGTATTCCACCACTCTCTCTTTTGTTTAAATATTATATAACCTTATTTATAGATATTCACACTCAATAAAATAGAAACTCCTAATAATAAAATATAGGAACCTTCTAAGATTTGTAACTCAAAAATAGAAACTAAAATAATCATTCAAAATAAAATATTCTTTCTTAAACTTTAGAGACTAAATATAATTATAACATTTATAAAGTTTTTAAGAATGCATTCTTGCATGGAGAGTTGGATCGGGAGATCTATATGAATCAACCGATGGGCTTTTAGAGTCAAGGTCATCCTGAATATGTATGTAAGCTGCGAAAGGCACTCTACGGATTGAAACAAGCACCCAGAGCATGGTATGGTAAGATTGCTGACTTTCTAACTCAAAGTGGGTATTCAGTAACACCTGCAGATTCTAGCTTGTTTGTCAAAGCTAATGGAGGAAAGTTAGCTATCGTACTTGTATACGTACATGATCTAATCATCACTGGAGATGATGTTGAAGAAATTTGTCGAACAAAGGAGAACTTGTTAGTTCGTTTCGAGATGAAAGAACTTGGACAACTTAAGCACTTTCTTGGGCTAGAGGTGGATCGTACACACGAAGGGATATTTCTCTGTAAAAAAAAATATGCCAAAGATTTGTTGAAAAAGTTCAGGATGCTCGAATGTAAGCCGATCTCAACACCAATGGAACCAAATGCCAAGATGTGTGAACACGAAGGCAAAGACTTGAAAGATGTAAGAATGTATTGACAATTGGTGGGTAGTTTGCTTTACTTAACTTTAACTAGACCCGATATCTCTTATGCAGTTGGTGTGATGAGTCAATACATGCAAAATCCAAAGAAGCCTCATTTGGAAGCAGTTCGACGAATTTTGAGACATGTAAAGGGTACAATTGATTATGGTCTGTGGTACAAGAAAGGTGAAGATTGCAAGCTAGTTGGCTACTGTGATGCTGATTATGCAGGAGATCACGACACCCGTAGATCAACTACCGGGTATGTGTTTATGCTTGGATCAGGAGCAATTTCTTGGTGTAGCAAGAGACAACCGACAGTATCTCTGTCAACAATGATTACTACTCAAAATGTGCTATTTCATAGCTTGTAATTAACTCTTTTAAAAACTTTTGAGTAGTAGTTATTGCCTTTTAACCCAATTAACATATTAAGGACCTTTGCAAGCACTTCTAATCAATATGTGTTAAGTTTTGGTGTTTTGATAGCCTTTTTGATCACCAAAGCAATCCGAGATTGAGGAAAGTTATGAGGAATCTTGGGCAAAGCAATTGGAAGCTCACAAACATGAAGAACCAAAGCTTGGAAGTCCTTTGCCATGAGTAAATCCAGAATGCAAGGAGAAGAAGCAAAGAGAATCTGCCATGAAGCCTATTCTTGATGACAGTCGTGTCAGCCACTTTTTGAGCACTTCCCGAAGTCCATTTTCTACATGCTATATACCATTTCAAAGCTCAGGAAGTCAACAATCCAATGCTTCAAACGGTGCGCAATTCGGAGTTGAAACGAAGAAGTTGCAGCCATTATAAGTCAATCACTCTAAGCTAAAAGAAGCATTTTGCAAAGTGTTGCGAAATCACCCTTTTGTTGCGAAATGATTTCGCAGCCTTTTTGTACAGTGTTGAGGATTTCCTCCTGAAGTTGCCCGATATATGCGACAAGTTGGAAGCTGAGAGCCGCAAACTAAAAGCCAACTTCGCAGCGCTGCGAGATTAGTCTTTTGCTGCGAAGTGATTTCGCAGCCCTTTTTGAGTGTCTGCGAAATCTCGCAGACATCATTTTCTCTTGCGAAATGGTCCTTAGTGCGTCCCGATATTTGCTACCGACATTGGGAGATATTTTTCATCAGATTTTTGTTGTCTAAATCCCAAAATTCTCCTTGTAAGCCACCAATTACGAGATTCCTTAGCTTTTAAGTTAGGAAAAAGAGTAAATATCCATGTAATAATTAGTTTTGTATGATGTTCATATAAATACCCCTCGAGAGCCTGTTCTTGAGGAGGAACCCTTTTTGTAAGTTTGAAAGCAAGTAAAGTTCAGGCCCTTTGTTTTGTCTTACCTTCTCACTTTGTATTTTTCATCTTTTTCTAAGTTATGAACTCTTTAAGGAATTTTCCCTAGAGAATGAGTAACTAAACCTTTAGTTCCTTGAAGCTAAGGTTGCCGGGGAAGGTTCCAAGTGCAAGAATGCAAAGCTTTGTGGTTTCAGCCATTAATGAAGAGGAAGTGAAATCCTTTAGTGATTTCTATGTTTTTAGTTAACTTAAAACGCCTTGAAGTCACCTGGGCCAACACTTGGTAAGGCAAGTGATCTCCAACCATGGAGTTGCACTAGTTTACCCCTTGCGAGCCTCTGGGAGGTGACTTGAAGGTAGGATTTTCTAGAATTGCCAACACTTGGTAAGCTTTTGGACTCCAAGGAGACATCCATTAATTATCTCTTGCGAGCTTGTGAAGGAAAGTCCAAGGTTAAAGATCATCTTGAATGGTAAGTGCTAGTGAGAGGCTCGAACCGTTGCAAGTTGCATCAGTGAGAGAATTAAAGCTGAAATCTATTTAAAGGATGTATCTGTACAACACTAGTTAGAGAATTGACTATATGTTGAATCTCTAACGCGAGGAAATGAACCAAGTGACCGGAGCTATGTCTTTTGCATGAGGAACCACCCCAGTGAACCTAACCCTCCAAGGAATGTTTTTCCTCCTAAGTAATTCCATTACTTGCTGTGCAGTTAGTTTAAATCTAAATCTTTACCAATCAAAATTTGTGTTTTATTTCTTAAGCTAACCTTGAAATGAAAACAAGACCAATTCACTTTGAATTGGTATCATTTGTAATTTGGAAACCCTTCCCAGTGAACGATCCTAGAGCCGCTATGCTATAGTAGCTTTTTCTTTGCTACCCTAGTATATGGTGTAATAGGTTATAAATTTTGTTGATTACTCCCTCATCCAAGGAGCACCAGCTGGACACGAATCAGCTGAGACACCAATTGGGCATGAATCAAACAACGGAGGCAGAGTACCGAGCAGCATCAATGGCAGCTCAAGAAAGTACGTGGCTTATACGGCTGATGAATGATCTACATCAACTAGTGGACTATGCAGTTCCATTGTACTATGACAACCAGTCGGCAGTTCGTTTGGCGGAGAATCCAGTCTTTCATGCAAGAACAAAACATGTGGAAGTGCATTATCATTTTATCAGGGAAAAGGTCCTAGAAGAAGAGGTTGAGCTGAAGCAGATTAAGTCAGAAGACCAAGTTGCAGACTTATTCACAAAAGGTTTGAGTGGTAGCAAGTTTGAAAGCTTTTGTCATCAGCTCGGTATGGTAAAGATTTAATTTGGAAGCTGATGTTGAGGGAGAGTGTTAAAGTTATCAACATCAGCATGTGGCTGAGAGGATGTATTGAACAAGTCAAGTTTGTTTTTGTGTCAAAAATATGCCTCTGTTTAGTTTTTCAATAAATTAGGAATTGTTCGAGTCTTAGGGAGGTCGTTGCAGCACGTTTAGAGTGACTGGTTATCTTTCTATTCCTATTTTTTAGTATTTCTATTTCTGTTGATGGTTTTGCCTATAAAAGGCTTGTATCAGGTGAAGTTTAAAAATATCACCATATTAATAAAATTATTTTCTTTCCTCCTCTATGTGTCTCTTTTATAAAATGGTTTCAACAGAAACCACTATAGGAATTAGTCATCTCATATTCTAATATTCTACAACAATACTATGACGAGGACATTGGAGAAGATTGGCATAAGGTATCTGATACCCCTAAAGTCAAAGATAAATGTTGGCTCCAAAAGCAAAATACTATCATGCTACTTAAATCTAGCTTTTTTTTTTTTTTTCCATTGCATCCCTAATTACAACAATTGAAGGGTAATTTACACTCTCCTCTCATTTTATTTTCTTTATTTATTTATTTATTTATATTTTTCTATTTCATAGTTCTAAACAATCCTTTCAATGTAATAAGAGGGCATTTGGTAAATTGAATGATTTAACTAAACATATTAATTTAAATTCCTATTTGGAATATATTTCTTTTTGTAAAAGGAATATTATATAAAATATTTCTTAAGTTTATATGTGATTGTAATTAGATTTCTTATATAATAAGGAAAGTTAGTAGGAATATATCTCTATAAATATTATAGGTCATGAAAGAAAAAGTTATGATAAGAGAGATGAGCTTGTGAGAGCTATACGTGCTAAATAAAGATGTGAGAAAGAGCAAGAGATGCCCCATGGAGTAAGAGGACTCACCAAGATGTAGATGGGATGAAGAGTGAGACACTCTTAGTGGAGCAAAAAGGCTTGTGGTTCAAGGTGAAGATACAAAGAGTAAGGAAAAGTGGCATGTTTCAAAACCCAATAATTGCATCTATTTTTGTCCTCTATAATCTATTGTATAGTGGAATGTTCTTTCTCATCTGTGGAGGTAGGCATGATTGGTCGAATAACTTTGAAACCTCATGTACCTTTATACGTGGATTGCTTTATTTTTTATATTCTTCTATTTTTTATACTAAAGCTTCTATTGAACACAACAAAATTATCAAACTTTTCCCTTGACACATCAAATTGTTTCTATCACAAATTTCTTCAATAAGATAAATTACTTTAATTAGGTGTTGACCATCTTTAAAGCTTTTCTAAAACTTGAAATAGAAAGAACAATAATGAATAAATGAATGATTTAACCAAACATGTTAATTTAAATTCCTATTTTGAATATATTTCTTTTTGTAAAAGAAACATTATATAAAATATTTCTTAAGTTTATATATAATTGTAATTAGATTTCTTAATAGAATAAGGAAAACTAGTAGGAATATCTTTATAAATATTACAAGTCATGAAGAAAAAATGTTTAATGAGATTATGAGGGTTGTACGTGTTAAATAGAGATGTGAGGAAGAGCGAGAGATGCTCATAGCGCAAAAAGACTCATTAAAATGTAGATGTAAGGAAGAGCGAGACATACCTAGTGAAGTGAAAGGGCTCGTAATTCAAGGTGGAGATACAATGATGAGAAAAAGTGGCATGTTTCGAGACCCAATAGTTGCATCTATTTCTATCATTTGTAATCTATTGTATAATGAAATGTTATCTCTTATCTGTGGAGATAAACATGATTGATTGAACAATTTTAAAACCTCATGTATCTTACATGTGGATTTCTTTGTTTTTATATTTTTTTTTCATTTTTTTAGTGAACCTTCCATTGACACAACAAAATTATCAAACTCTTCACTTGGCACATTAGATTGTCTCTATCACAATTGTCTTCAATAAGATAAAATTACTTTAATTAGGTGATGGGCATCTTTAACTCTTTTCAAAAGCTTGAAATAGGAAGAACAATAATGAATTAATGAAATTTAACCAACCGTTTTTAAAATTTTGCTACCTTAACATTCATGTCTCACATAATTATGAAAAGAAAGTAGAAATTAGAAAATTATTTCACTACATTTTGGAAAAAAAAAATTATAAATCCTCTTAAGAAAGCTTATATAGTTATAGAAGTCTTTCTTCCTATTATAAATATTATATATATTTTTATTAAATTTCACGACAAGTTTCAAAAAGTTTTACAAGAAATGATAAAAGAATAGAAAATTGACTAATGAACTAAAGTACATTAGAGGGTAAGTAAAAAAATGGAGATTTGTCCTCTATTTTCTATTAGAATCACACATTTTTCTCAATGAAACAAGTTTAACTAAATATTAAAATTATATATAAAGCTAAAATAATTAGTTATATATTTTAAATATAATTTAAATCATACTTATTTTAAGGTAGCAACAACCAAACTACTCTACACCTAGATGGTCAAAGACAAACTTAATTATCATTAGCAAACATCAACCAAATGTAATAATCTATAATATTAATTTGCAACTTGGAATAACTTAATTATGTTTAACATCCAACTACCCTCTACCGTGACCAAAATTTTATAATCTAATATAAGTAATGGCAATTTGTAATAATTAATCCAACTTAATCTATAGTTTCGCAGCTCATCTTGAAAGCCAAAAATATTTGACTGCACACGCGTGAAGATGAGATTAAGATGACATGTGATGATCTGAATTTATCATTAAAATGTGATGTATTATTGAGGCTAGTGGGACGTTGGACACTTTTTATTATATTCAGATGACATGTGATGATCAGAATTTATCATTAAAATATGATGATGACATAGAATTCATCATATATATGTTTCATTCAAGATTTGGGGCATAGAATTCATCGGTGAAACAATATATATATGTTCCATTCAAGATTTGGGGCATAGAATTCATTGGTGAAACAACTAATTTAGATTTTGGACATTTCCAAAGGTAATTTGAAGTCTTATATATATATATATATATATATCAATAAATATCTATTAGTTGTTTAAATAGGGAATAAAGAGTTTAAAAAATAAATTTTAAATAGGATTTTATTATAATACTTTTAATTTTTTTTATTCAAATAGTAAAAGAGCCTTTGACTAGAAACTAAAAATAATTTTTATCAAAATTTTAATCTTTTTTTATTTTTATTTCTTGCATGTGACATGTGATAGTGTCTGAATTATTATTAGGGTGGTGGATCTCTTTTTAAATTGTAACATTTCCTTATTTAATTTGATGGTTTGCAACTATAAGTTGCTCCTTGTGAAAAATGAATATACATATTTAATAAGAAATATGGAATTATTTTGTTATTTTCAAGGCATGGGAAGGAGCTTTGAACTATTACTAAGTAATCCGTTCATCCTCTTTCCATTCTATTAAAGGAGCATAATTAAGCTTCGCTTAAAGCTCCACATCCTTTCTCTCATGATCTAGTTGTATCTGTCATTTACTTTGATTCATCAAACCCCTTATTCATCAACCTTATGGGATGCTCTTTGTTCTATCGTGCTGGAGCGATTGGCTCATCTTGGAATCAACAAGTTACACTGTGGTGGGTGTCGGATAGCGAGGTGGACAACCCTAAAAGCACACTCCAGAAGCATAGAGCTGTTCTTGCGACGGCAGAGAAGAGACAGTTCAGCAAGAAACTTTGTAAAAGTTTGGTTAGAAAGGCTCAAGGAATCTTCCTACCGATGGATAAGTGGTGGATGGTGGAACACCGCTCTTCTCAAATTACAGATTGGGGCTGAAAACTTGCATCCCTAAGCTCAGATAAGTTCTGCCTTCCCTCCCTTGGTGTTTGCTTCAAACAAGTTCTTTTTTGCGCTGTGATTGTATTTAAGATTAAGGACATAAGAAAAGAACCTAGATGCCATTGCAATGAGAGAATCAGTTTCATTTTGTGTCAAGCAGTACCATCAGCAACGCAAATAGACGTATGACGCAGTTCTGTAATTGAATGTTAGCCAGTTCTGGGTCGGGTGCAGATATAGACGTTGTAATAGACAAGCTGTTGGGTGGGAGTTTTCCCCAAGAAAGCCTCCTCCCTCTACAATATCTCATAAGTTTGGGATGGGAGGGATCGGAAAACACTCTTGCTCAATTAAGACTACAATGGATAAGGGTGAGGCTATTTTATGAAAGGATGTGGGTCTGTGTGTCTGATCCTTTTGACCCAGTGACGATTTCTAGGGCTATTCTTGAAGCCCTCCAGAAAGAGTCTTGTGGTTTCCATGAGCTGGAAGATGTACAACAAAAAATTTTGCAAAACACTTATTGCTTATAGAGTCTATCGTGCTAGATGATGTTTGGACTGAAAACTATGAATTGTGGGAAAAAGTAGAGAGTTCTCTCAAGGGCGGGGCACCGGGAAGTAGAATTTTGGTGACCACACGAAAAGATGACGTTTCTACCATGATGGGAACCACGTACAAGCACCCCTTACGACAATTGTCCGAGGGGCAATGTTGGTCATTGTTCAGTAACATAGCCTTTTGTGGAAGGAGTAGAGAAAAAGTTGAAGAACTAGAAAACATTGGCAGGAAAATAGCAGACAAGTGTAGGGGCTTGCCTCTTGCTGCAAAAGTTTTAGGGAGTCTCACGCGCTTAAAAGATAATAAAGAAGATTGGGAGAGTATATTGAATAATGAAATATGGCAACTTGAAGTGATTGGAACATCTTTCATGCTTTATTGGTTTGAGTTATTATGATTTATCTCCCTGTGTTAAACGCTGCTTCTCATATGTGCTGTCTTCCGAAAAGATATCATTAGTAAGATAGATTGATCAAGTTGGTGGATCGGCAAATAGCTATCTGCAATTCTAGAGGAAGCATAGAGATGGAGAGAAAAACAGGTTGGAAGACTACTTTGAAAGACTTGGGTGCACGTCACTTTCAAGATTTTTCGTGAGTGATGAGGGAACATAATATCGTGCAAGTGCATGATATAAGTGCATGATCTTGCAAATCTTTGACCAAGAATAGAATGCTTCATTCTGGAGTTTGATGTGAAAGGAGTGAAGGATGGCTTCTCCTTCCAAAAGGCTCGTCATGCAACCTTAATTAGCACACCATGGGCTGGATTTCCTAGCACTATCCATAATTTGAAATATCTGCACACATTGTTTGTTGGACGTGTGGTCAATTTGGAAACAAGTACTGCTCACCCTGCCTAATTTATTCAAACATTTGGTATGCCTTAGGGCATTAGACTTGAGTGGGCATGGGTTAATTGTGGAACTGCCGAGGAACTTGGGGAAATTGATACATCTGAGGTTCCTATCTATCAAATAGTTTCATTGTCGGGCGGGGAATTGCCAGAAACAATTTGTGATCTATATAATTTGCAAACTTTAATTCTTTCTGATTTGCGAGCTTCTAATTCTGGAAGATTCCTCAGACTACCTCAGGGGATGAGAAAACTAATTAACCTGAGACATCTTGAATGGGAAGGCAGTAGAGTATTGATGTTGCCAAAAGGAATCGGGAGATTGACCTCACTTCGGACATTAACTGAGTTTCTTATAATTGGTGTATGCAAAATAGGAGAACTGAAAAACTTAAACAGCCTCAGGGGAGGTCTTGTGATAAATGGGATAGGTGATGTGAAAGATGCAGAGGAGGCTGGCGAAGCAGAATTGAAGAATAAGAAACACCTCCATCATTTGGAACTAACGGGTTTTGGGTGGTTTGGCTCAGCTGCCTCAAAAGGTGTGGCTGAAGCTCTACAGCCTCATCAAAACTTGAAGTCTTTAAAAATAAGTAATTACTGTGCTGCCACCGAGTTCCCCAGTTGGATAGCGGCCTCATCGTTTGGCCCAATTCGTAAAAGCTTCAACTTTATCATTGCTCACAGGTTACATTTTGGCCTCCAATTGGCTAGGAACTACTCTTCCTTTTGAAGCTCGATACTCATTTTAGAGCATAATAATTGACGACTGAATTATACACTGTTTGGGTGGTTTGCAGTTTTATGGATCTCTCACAAATCTCTCCACTGCAATCTTCTCTAAAAAGGGACTGAAGCACCTCCGATTTAATGCTATGGAAGAGTGGAAAGTGGGAAGTAAAAGAGAAGAGATGAAGAAGAACGGAGGTCAGTAATGCCACATCTCCACTCCTTGACCACAGATAAATGCCCCAAGCTGGAAAGCTGCCGAGCGCCTGCTCCAGATTACTGCCACTACAAGAAAGTGAATATCCTCCGCTCTCCTACTCTGCAAAGATCGTTAGCATAAGGAAGACAGGGATGATGTCCCAAAATACTCACATCCCGAACGTCTTTGTGGTTAACACTGATG
>JBAPGN010000470.1:0-26455 GCA_037355405.1 Vitis amurensis | reverse complement strand
ATTGTGAAAAATCTTTGCCTTAAAGGTTATTCAAATTTTATGAAAACTGAGCTACCACAATGCATAATGTTTTATGTAAATGGTGGTGAGAATGATTTCCCTCAAAATATCATTACCTTTGTGAGAAAAGATTTTCAAGTAAAGAAGTCATATACCAAGGTTAAACTCAATAGTAATTGCTTTATGCTAGACTTCATGCACATGGTACGGGTAGATATGAGAGTAGGTTTACAACAACCTAATGTTTAGATTGAGAAGGCTGGTGGTGAATGCTTGACATTTGATCAATTGGCTCTCAAAGCTTCTCTTGGGCAGAATGTGGATCTATTGAGAGATCCAAAGAATGCTCATGAAGTAAGAGAACACTTGAGTAAAGCTCTTGGTGTACCACACAGCCACCCATGCACCCCTCACCCCCTCACGGACCATCTCATAGCTCCCATACTACCCATATACAGCTTAACACCTCCCTCACACCTCAGAAGCCACCCCCAACCACATAGTCACCCACACCTCACCATCTCATAGCTCACCCACACAACTTCACCTCCACCATGCATCCATGACCATTCACAAACCCCACACAACTCACCATGCAGCCATACCTCATCACAACTCACTCACACAGTCCACACAACTCACTATGCACCCATACCCCCCTCTCATGCACTCACAAATCCCATAAAACTCACCAAGCTGCCACTATGAACACACACACATAGCCACTGCCAGCTAATCCCACTTATGATGCCCACCCATCACCCCCAGAACATCATCTAGCTTCGATCCTCAGCTCCTATCAATCCAAACCTCATTCCCCACTCCACTAGCACCGGCCCATGTGAAAGAAAATGCATATGACTTTCATGAATTCAGTGGCCTATAATTGATCTTTGGAAGTTGATTTTTTTTTATGGAGAATTACGGAAATTGTGGTTGTAAGTGGATGAAATTCAAGTGGAAAAGATGTTAATTCCCAGTTGAAAGTCAACGAAATTGGAATAGCTAAATTTTAGCCACATAATGAAGTTTCATGGCTTCATTTTGGTGGCTGTTTGGTGGAGATTAGAAGTTACATATATAAGGTTTGGTCATGGATGAAAATTCTCTTAATTCGAGTAGAAATACGACTAAATGTTAGTAGATTTGGTGGTTGCATATGTTGTGTACTTGTGCTTATTGACTCACCCTTTTTTGCATCGCATGGCTAGGGACCTCAGGTACGCATCATTGTTTTAATTGTTGATTTCTTATGCATGCTAAATACTAGCTAGGATTGTATGAGTCTTGTCATCCATGTAGCCTAGGGGGGATTGACTGATCTTTGACCCATATGCTCCAATTTACCCAATTCACTAGTAGAGACCGAACCCCAGGCCTAGAGGGGTGCTACATCACATGAGGTACCTTCCTAATAGGTAACTTGATCCCCGGACCAAGAAATCGAGTTTTGCGGACTGTTTTTTCTTAACTGGAGTCATTGAGGGGTTTTATTTCTTAATTTTCCCCATTTAAAAAAAAAGTAAGTGACGACTCCAAACAAAACTGTTCCTCATCGGGGATGGATTTTCCAAAACTTGAAAGCCACACTTTTTCTCCACATATTTTTAATTGCGAGTCGCGCCAATCGGTGGATCGGGGAAGGGTCCACATTCATGTAAATCATAGCTTGAAGTTGTTAATAGCATCTAGAGCTTTGTCCTCACAAGCCAGAGTGGTTCATGTGATCAACAACACTGAGCTGTTCATAGCATATAGAGCCTTGAGCTCATGACCTATAGAAGCTCATATCTTTGATCACCTTAAGCTATTCATAGTATTTAAAGCCTTGAGCAAATGACCCAGAGTCGGTCATGTCAACTACATCCTTGAGATGTTCATAATATTTATAGCCTTTAGCTAACGACCTTGAGTAGTACATGTAATCCACAACCCTGAGCTGTTGATAGCCTCTAAACCCCTAAGCTCATGACCCGAAGTCTTTCATGGCATCGACAACACTTAGCATTTCATAGCATCTAAGGCTCTCAGCTCATGACCCGAAGTCATTCATGTAAACCATACCTCATAGTTGTTCATAGCACTTAGAACCTTGAGCTCACGACCTAGAGTAGCTCATGTCATCCATGGCCCTGAGCTATTCATAGCATCTAAAGCCCTAAGTTCATGACCCGAAGTTGTTCATGTAAACCGTAAACCTGAGCTATTCATAGTATCTAGATCATCGAGCTCATGAATCGAAGTCATTCATGTCATCAACAACCCTGAGCTATTCATAGCATCTAGAACCGTTAGCTTAGGACCCGGAGTCTTTAGTGTCATCAATAACCCTGAGTTTACATAGTATCTAGGGCCTTAAGCTCATAACCTGAAGTCATTCTTGTCCACCACGGCCCAGGGTTATTCATTGCATCTAGATCCCTGAGCTGAAGACCCATAGTAACTCATGTAATCTACAACCCTGAGCTATTCATAACATCTAGAGCCCTGTGATCATGACCCTAAGTCATTCATGTCAACCATGACATAGAGTTGTTCATAGTGTCTAAATCTTGAGCTCATGACCAAGAGTAACTCAAGTTATCCATAGCCTTGAGTGGCTCATAGCATTTAGAACCCTGAGCTCTCGACCCGGAGTCATTCATGTCAATCATAGCTCTAAGTTCATAGTATCATGAGCCCTAAGCTCATGACCCAGAGTCATTCATGTCAACCATAACCCATAGCCGTTCATTGCATTTAGAGCCCTGAGTTCACAACCCAGAGTTACTCATGTCATCCACAGCCTGAAGCTATTTATAGTATCTTAAGCCTTGCTGAGGGGATCTTGAATCGTTCATATCATCCACAACTTAGAGCTGCTCATAGCATTTAGAGCCCTAAGCTCATGGCCCAAACTCATTCATGTCAACCACAACCTTGAGGTGTTCATAGTATCTTGAGTTGTGAGCTCATGACCTAGAGTCATTCATGTTATCCACAGCCCTGAGCTCATGACATAGAGTCATTCATATCATCCATAGCCTTGAGTTGCTCATGGGATCCTTAGTCATTCATATCATCCATAATGTTGAGTTATTCAAAGCATCCATACCCTTGAGCTCACAACCTGGAGTGGTATATATCATCCATAGGCTTGAGTTGTTCATAGCATCTAGAGCCCTAAGCACATGACTCAGAATTGTTCATGTCATCAACAACCCTGAGCTATTCATAGCATTTAGACCACTAAGCCCACGACCCGAAGTTGTTCATGTCATCATAAGCCTTAGGCTATTCATAGCATCTAGAGTTATGAGCCCACAACCCGAAATTGTTATGTTATCCACAACCCTAAGCTGTTCATAGAAACTAGAGCCATAAGCTCACAACCAAGGATCGTTCATAATACCCATAGCTCTAAGTTGTTCATAGTATCTTATGGCCTTAGCTCATGGGATCCCAAGTAGTTCATATCATCTACAACTCTGAACTACTCATCGCATCCGAAGACTTGAGCTCACGACCCGAAGTCACTCATGTCAACCACAACCTTGAGCTATTCATAGTTTATTGAGTCATGAGCTCACAACTTGGAGTCATTCATGCCATCTACCACCCATGACTTAAAATCATTCATATCATCTACAGCCCTAAGCTGCTCATAGCATCTAAAGGCCTTAGCTCATGGGATATCAAGTCATTCATAACATTCACAATGCTTAGTTGTTCAAAGCATCCATAGCCTTGAGATCATCACTCGGAGTGGCACATATCATCCATAGCTTTGAGTTGTTCATAGTATTTAGAGCCCTAAGCATGAATGACCTAGAGTCGTTCATGTCATCAAAAACCTTAAGTTGTTCATAACATTTAGACCCCTAGGCCCACGACCCGAAATCTTTCATGTCATCTATAGCCCTAATATTTTCATAAAATCTAGAGCCTTGAGATCTCGACTTGGAGTCTTTCATGTCATCTCCAACCCTTACTTTTTGTAACATTTGAAGCCTTGAGCTCATCACCCAAAGTCATTCATGTCCACCACAACCCTGAGCTATTATAACATCTAGAGCCCAAAGCAAACCACTCAGAGTTATTCATGTCATCGATGGCCCTGAGCTATTCATAGCATTTAGAGCCCTAAACTCCCAACCTGAAGTAGTCCATGTCATCCACAACCTTGAGGTTTTCATAGCATCTAGTGCCCTAAGCTCACAACTCAAAATCGTTCATGTAATCCACAACCTTGAGTTGTTCATAGCATCTAGAGCCTTGAGCTCATGACCCGAAGTCGTTGATGTCAACCATAACCTTGATTTGTGTATAACATTTAAAGCCCTGAGCAAATAACCTTGAGTCATTCATGTCATCAACAGCCCTGAGCTATTTATAGCATCTAGAGCCCTAAGCCCATGACCCATAGATGTTCATGTCATACATCGCTCTAAGTTTTTCATAACATCTTTAGCCTTGAGCTCATGACCTAGATTAGTTCATGCCATCCATAGCTTTGAGCTATTTATAGTAATTAGAGCCATAGGCTTACGACTAAGAACCTTGATCTTGCCACACTTTCGATGGAGAGGAGAAGAGGGTGGAGGCTATGACTCCCTACCTCTCTGGATGGTGGAAGACAAAAGCTATGGAAACCCTAACCCTTAGAGGGTATTTATAGGATTCGTAAATGAGCTTAAGTGACTTGAGCTCACATGGGCTTAGGTCACTTAATCTAACCCAAAAATGGGTTATAATTGAGTAATTAACCCAATAAGGCCTACTCATTAATCACTTAATCTAATCTAGAGACCTTGTTCATTTACCCTTATGCAACATTATGTAATTACCAAAATGGCCTTATGCACAAAAGTGAACTTAGAGCCAATTGGACCCTCATAACCCATGCCAACAAGGTATATGAGTTCAGAGCGAGGACCACTGGGACCTATAAGAATACTGGCTCCCTTAGAATCCAATTCTAAAGTTGATTCAACATCCCACTATAGATAATCAATTGAACTCTAGTATCATATGTAAATAACAACTAGACACCAAGTGCTAGGGTTCGTGACCTGGTATATATTGTGTTCTGTATCCCCATGAACTAGTGTCCGTAGTCTAACAAGGTGAAAACTATCAGTTTAAGACTAAATCTACCATCCTTGAGTTAGAAATCCTCTTATTATGTGTTCAATTGACATATCTTAGCTCTTAAGAGTTTATGTCAAGTTTCGCTTCAAGAACTACTATGGCCATAGTTTCCTTGAATATACCTCCTTAGGATCACTCAATGGGACACTCTATCTCAATCCCAAGAGATACCATGGTGCCTTTATTGAAAATACCTATTGTTACTGACTTCCATTAATAGTGACCCAATCATAGAGAATATATGATCAATTTACGATCTAACCCATAGGAAAAAGCCACTACTAACTTACGCACAAGCTCAATATTCTCTCAAGGTTGATGATTACTACTCAAAACGTGCTATTTGATAGCTTGTAATTAACTCTTTTAAACACTTTTGAGTAGTAGTTATCACATTTTAACCCAATTAACATGTTAAGGACCCTTGCAATCAATTCTAATAAAAAATGTATTAAGTTTTGGTGTTTTGATAGCTTTTTTATCACCAAAGCAAATCTGAAATTGAGAAGAGTTATTTGGAATCCATGCAAGGAGTATACCCGGACAGTGCGTCCGGATACACCATCGGAGGGCATCAAGACAACATATCCAGGTAGGAATTACACCCGGCTGCCGCCATTTTGCAACCCTGCCACCAATTTGTACCCGGCTGTCGCCATTTACACCCAGATGCGCGCCGCCATTTTGCACCCGGCTGCCGCCCACTTTCCACCCGGATGTTCACATCCGGAATTCAGGAGCCGGATGGGAGAGAAGGCATTTCAACTTCTCCGGACGGACATATGGATCATCTGATAGCGTCTACTCGGATGGGAGAGCAGCCATTTTGCACAGTGCTACGGTGTTCTCCTGAAACTTCCTGATATTTGCCACCGATATTTTGGGATATTTTGAGATATTTTGCTTTAGATATTTGTTGTCTAAATCCCCAAAATCTCCTTGTAACCCACCAATTATAGGATTCCTTAGTTATTAAGTTTGGAAAAAGGGTGAATAACCTCATATAGATATTTTGTAATTTTCCATATATATATCTCTCGAGGACAACGAAAACTTTTATATAGTTTTTAAAAGGAAGAAAAATACAAAGCTTTGCTATGCTTTACCTTCTCATTTTGATTGTATTTTCTTACTAGCCAAACAAGCTCTGAGGATGTTTCCTCAGAGAATGAGTGGCTAGACTTTTAGTTCCTTGGAGTTAAGGTTGCCGGGAAAGGTTCCAAGTGCAAGAATTAGTAGCTTTGCGGTTTCAGCCATTAATGAAGAGAAAGTGTGACCCGTTAATGATTTTTATGTTTTTAGTTAACTTAAAACACCTTTAAATCACCTGGGCCAACACTTGATAAGGCAAGTGATCTCCATCCATTGAGATGCACTAGTTTATCCCTTGCGAGCCTTTGGGAGGTGGTTTGAAGGTAGGATTTTCTAGAATAGCCAACACTTGATAAGCTTTTAGACTCCACGGAGACATCCATTAGTTATCTCTTACGAGCTTTTGACGGGAAGTCCAAGGTTAAAGATCACCTTGAATAGCAAGTGCTAGGTGAGAGGTATGAGCCATTGCAAGGTGCATCAGCGAGAGGGATTTAGTGTTTGAACCCATTAAAGGGAAGCATCTGTACAACCCCGGTTATAGAGTTGACTATATGTTAATTCTCTAATGCGAGGAAATGAATCAAACGACTGGAGCTCTATTTTTGCATAAGAAACCTCCCCTGTGAACCTAAACCTCCAAGAAACGTTTTTCTTCATAAGTAATTTCCATTACTTTCTTTACCGTTAGTTTAAACCAAACCTTTTTCATCCAAAAAATATGTTTTCTTTTAAAGCTAACCTTGAAATGAAAAGGCACCAATTCAGCTTTGAATTGGTATCATTTATGAATTGAAAACTCTTCCCAATGAACGATCCTAGAGCCACTATGCTATAGTAGCTTTGTCTTTGCTACCCTAGTTCATGGTGTAATAGGTTATAAATTTTGTTGATTACTTCCTCAAGCAAGGAGCACCAGCTGGACATGAATCAGCTGATACACCGACTGGGCATGAATCAAATGGCATCGTTTCCGGGGAAGGTGCCAACTTCATAGTGATATTATTTCATGGTACCTGTGGTTTTCATCACAAGTTTGGTGAGTTTTCTCTCGTTTTACTAACTCTCTTAGTTTTTTATTTTACTCGTTTATATTCTAGCATAGTTTTTAATTTAGTTTTAGTTAATCGAACTCTTTTTGGTAGTTTTGTTTTTGTTTTCCTCTGTTTTTTGTTTTTCTTTCTTAGTTACAGTTGATACTAGTTGTGTATGCCAAATTGGATACGAGACAGTGGAGGAAGGCTTGTTAAACTTGATACACCTCGTAACAAGGAATTGGAATTGAGCTTGAATATCATGGAAGCTACACCTGAAGATCACCATAGTCACCATGGTCACCAGGACAATCCCAATGCTTTCATCTCAATGAGGGACCGAATGCATCCACCTCGTATGAGTGCACCATCATGTATAGTGCCCCCTACAGAGCAGCTAGTGATCAGACCTCATATTATGCCACTTCTACCAACTTTCCATGGAATGGAAAGTGAGAATCCCTATGCCCATATCAAGGAATTTGAAGGATAAGGCTTAAACTATTTCCTTTTACTTTAAAGGATAAGGCCAAGATTTGGCTTAATTCTTTAAGGCCAAGGAGTATCCGTACTTGGACTGACTTACAAGCTGAATTCCTCAAGAAATTTTTTCCTACTCATAGAACAAATGGCTTGAAAATGCAAATTTCAAACTTCTCAGCTAAAGAGAATGAGAAATTCTATGAGTGTTGGGAAAGATATATAGAAGCCATAACTGCTTGTCCTCACCATGGCTTTGATACATGGCTGTTGGTGAGCTATTTTTATGATGGGATGTCTTCCTCAATGAAGCAACTCCTCGAAACAATGTGTGGAGGGGATTTCATGAGTAAGAATCCTGAGGAAGCTATGGATTTCTCGAGTTATGTGGCTGAAGTCTCAAGGGGATGGGATGAACCAAACAAAGGAGAAGTGGGAAAGATGAAGTCTCAACCGAGTGCTTTCAATGCTAAGGCTGGGATGCATACCTTGAATGAAGATGATGATATGAAAGTAAAATTTGCGGCTATGACAAGAAGATTGGAGGAACTAGAACTGCAAAAGATGCATGAAGTGCAAGCTGTTGCTGAAACATCAGTGCAAGTAAAGTCGTGTCCTATTTGTCAATCTTATGAACACTTGATGGAGGAGTGCCCTACAATTCCAGCTGTAAGGGAAATGTTTGGAGATCAAGCAAATGTCATTGGATAATTCAGGCCCAATAACAATGCACCATATGGAAATACTTACAACTCAAGTTGGAGGAATCATCCAAATTTCTCATGGAAGGCAAGAGCACCTTAGTACCAACAACCGGCTCCACCATCTCAACCATCTCAACAATCTTCAAGTCTTGAACAAGTAATAGCGAATCTCAGCAAGGTTGTGGAAGATTTTGTTGGAGACCAAAAAGCCATCAATGCTCAACTCAGTCAAAGAATTGACAGTGTAGAGAGAAGGATGGATGGGATGCAAAATGATCTATCTCAAAAGATAGATAATCTCCAATACTCAATCTCAAGGCTCACTAACTTGAACACAGTGCAAGAGAAGGGTAGATTTCCTTCTCAACCTCACCAAAACCCCAAGGGTATCCATGAAATGGAAATCCATGAGGGAGAATCGTCACAGGTGAAAGATGTTAAAGCCTTGATCACTCTAAGGAGTGGTAAAAAGGTTGAGCCACCAACACCCAAGCCACATGTTGAAGAAGAAGAAGAAACAAAGAAGGGGGAGGAAATGAAAGGAAATAAGAAAGATGTCAGTGAAACGAAGGAGGACCGTGATTCAATAGTAAATGCAAATCCGGAGAAAGAGCTTATTAAGGAAGAATTGATGAAGAAACATATATCTCCACCTTTTTCTCAAGCTTTGCATGGGAAAAAAGGGATAAAAAATGCATTAAAAATCCTTGAAGTATTGAGACAAGTGAAGGTCAACATTCCATTGCTGGATATGATTAAGCAAGTTCCAACATATGCAAAATTCCTAAAGGACCTGTGTACTATCAAAAAAGGGTTGAATGTGAACAAGAAAGCCTTCTTGACTGAGCAAGTAAGTGCAATCATGCAATGCAAGCCTCTTTTGAAGTATAAAGATCCGGGATGTCCTACCATTTCAGTCATGATTGGAGGAAAGGTAGTGGAGAAAGCTTTGCTAGACTTGGGAGCAAGTGTGAATTTGCTACCATACTTTGTCTACAAGCAATTGGGACTTGGTGAGTTGAAGCCAACATCAATCACCCTATCTCTAGCAGATAGATCAGTAAAAATTCCAAGGGGGGTAATTGAGGATGTCTTAGTTCAAGTTGATAATTTCTACTATCCAGTAGATTTTGTTGTTCTTGATACAGATCCTACTGTAAAGTGAAGCTAATTCAGTTCCTATCATCCTTGGAAGGCCATTCCTTGCTACCTCAAATGCAATCATCAATTGTAGGAATGGACTCATGCAACTCACTTTTGGCAATATGACACTTGAACTCAACATTTTTCATATGTCTAAAAAGCAAATCACTCCGGAAGAAGAAGAAGGTCCAGAAGAGGTATGCATTATCGACACTCTAGTGGAGGAGCACTGTAATCAGAACATGCAAGACAAGCTGAATGAAAGTCTTGGGGATCTTGAAGAAGGGTTGTCTAAACCCCCTAATGTGCTTGCTACTCTACAAGGTTGGAGGAGGAGAGAAGAGATTCTACCTTTGTTCAATAAAGAGGAAGGAGAAGCTGCTGAAGAAGAGACCCCAAAGCTCAATTTGAAGCCTCTGCCCGTGGAGTTGAAATATACATACCTTGAAGAAAATAATCAATGTCCTGTTGTTATATCTTCATCTCTTACTAGTCATCAGGAGATTTCTCTACTTGAAGTTCTCAAGAGGTGTAAGAAAGCAATAGGATGGCAAATATCTGACTTGAAAGGCATTAACCCTTTGGTTTGTACACATCACATATATATGGAGGAAGAAGCTAAACCAATTCATCGACCTCAAAGAAGATTGAATCCTCATTTGCAAGAGGTGGTGCGAGCTGAAGTGCTGAAGCTACTTCAAGCAGATATTATTTACCCCATATCTGACATCCCTTGGGTGAGTCCTACTCAAGTGGAACCAAAGAAGTTAGGGATTACTGTGGTTCAGAATGAAAAAGGAGAAGAAATTGCTACACGCCTCACTTCAGGTTGGAGAGTGTGTATTGATTATCGGAAGTTGAATGCTGAGACAAGGAAAGATCATTTTCCACTCCTGTTTATTGATCAGGTGCTGGAGAAAGTCTCAGGCCATCCTTTTTATTGTTTCTTGGACGGGTACTCAAGGTATTTCCAAGTTGAAATTGATGTGGAAGATCAGGAGAAGACCACTTTCACATGTCCATTTGGACCATACGCCTATAGAAGAATGCCTTTTAGTTTATGCAATGCACCTGCAACATTCCAAAGATGTATGCTTCGTATCTTCAGTGATATGGTGGAGCGAATTATGGAGGTTTTCATGGATGACATCACCGTATATGGAGGTACATTTGAGGAATGCTTAGTCAATTTGGAAGCAGTTCTGAACAGATGCATTGAGAAGGACTTGGTGCTCAACTAGGAGAAATGCCATTTTATGGTACATCAAGGAATTGTCCTTGGCCATATCATCTCCGAGAAAGGCATTGAAGTTGATAAAGCAAAGGTGGAGCTTATTATCAAATTGTTGTCCCCAACAACTGTAAAAGGAGTAAGGCAATTTCTTAGCCATGTAGGGTTCTATAGGAGATTTATAAAAGATTTCTCTAATCTTTCAAAACCTCTTTGTGAGCTTTTGGTTAAGGATGCTAAGTTTGTCTGGGATGAGAGATGTCAAAATAGCTTTGATCAACTGAAGTAATTCTTAACAACTGCTCCAATAGTGAGGGCTCCTAACTGGCAACTACCCTTTGAAGTGATGTGTGATGCCAGTGACTTTGCTGTAGGAGCTGTACTTGGCCAAAGAGAATATGGGAAGCCCTATGTGATCTACTATGCAAGCAAAACTTTGAACGAAGTTTAAAGGAACTACACAACTACAGATAAAGAATTGTTAGTTGTGGTATTTGCCTTAGACAAGTTTCGTGCTTATCTAGTAGGGTCTTTCATCGTTGTTTTCACTGACCATTCGGCCTTGAAGTATTTATTGACAAAGCAAGATGCAAAAGCAAGGTTGATTAGATGGATTTTTTTGTTACAAGAGTTCGATCTCCAGATCAGAGACAAGAAAGGGGTGGAGAATGTGGTAGCTGACCACCTGTCAAGGTTGGTGTGGACCCTGCATTTCGGCTCATGCGTTTCCCACTCGATGGCAAGCTCGATTTTAATTTGAAAAATGATTTTATTGTTTGAAAAATGACTTGGAGTCGCCACTTATTTTTGTTTTATTTTAAAAAGGGTAAACAAAATAAGAAAGAAAACCCTAAGTGCGACTCCTGGTTTTGGAAAAGGTGATCTACGAAAAACCGGATCGGGTTCCGAGGTCAGGTTACTTATCGGGAAAGTACGGTAAAGACCGTAGCACCCCTCTAAGTCCCTAAAGTCGGGTCTCTACTAATAAAATGAAACTGACGTGGCAATTGATGAATGACCCTACGAATACCTTAAATGATCATGCATGTATGAGAATCCGAACAAGCATAAGGAGTGACCATGGGGCGAGTAAATATGTACCTGGGTGGCGAACCAATATGCGCTATCAAGAAGTGAGGTTAGTGCACAATTAAGGAATAATTTCGAGCATGTCATAGAGCAAAATAAAGTCAATCATGCATGGCAATTAAATCAATCAATCGATCAATCAATCGTAAAGTCACCCATGTTGGGCCCCCACCAAAGCCCGTTTATTTAGCATGACTTAATGTCACAGATTCCATTATTTTGGAATTATGAAAAATTCGTTCACGCTTATTAAAATCAAGAGGAGCGGAAGATCGTTTGAAAACTAGAGTAGAATTAAAACTATTTGAGAGAAAATTGGACTTTTGAAATTTAATTGAAAAATTGGAATCTCGAAGATCACTAGAAAATTGGAGTTTTAGAGTTTATTTGAAGATCAGACTCTTAGAGGTTGAATGTGAGAATGTGAATGTTTAGAAAACTGAATTTGAAAGAGGTTGAAATTTTGAAAACGATTTGAGGGTTCGGGATTTTAAAGAAAGATTAAGTTGCAAAAATTGAGACTTTGGGAGTTGAATTTTGAAAGAGATCAGAACCGTAAGTTAATTGAGAAGTAGAAATTATGAAAGTTGATTTATGAAAACTGGAAATCTCGAAAATCATTTGAAGACGGACTTTTTAGAAATGAACAAATAAAATGGTAATAAAAATAATGATGATAACAAATGAGTGACTAGGTAAATACGGTAATCGGAACATTAGGAACTGAAAATTAAGTTCGGGGATAGGACACTTGGAATTTTAGATAGCTAAATTTAGAAATCGGAATTTTGAAGAATTAGACTTTAATGATTGAGATTTTTAAGAGAAATAAATGGGTAAATATGGAACAACGTTATTAATTAATCGAAACGATATTTGGACGGATGAATAGTTAATAGTGGGGTTTGTGAGATTAAAAATTAAATTGGAAAATCGGATTTTGGTGAAAGTGATATTTGAACGGATGAAAGTGAATAGTGAGATTTGTAAGGTTAAAAATTAAATTTGGAAAACGAAATTTTGAAAAATTGAACTTTGATTATTAGAATTTGTAAAATAAATGAATGGAATAATGATAATAATAATAATAATGAGAATAATATTTAAACGAACGAACGTGAATAGTGGAATTTTTTTAGATTGAAAATTGAATTCAGGAAGTCAGATTTTTGAATAATTAAACTTTGATGATTGAAATTTTTAAAAGAAATAAATATATAAATATGGAATAATAATAATACTAACAAAAATAATGTTTAAACGAATGAATGTGAATAGTGGAATTTTTGGAATATTGGAACTGAAAATTTGAATTTTGGGAAAATTAAATTTAAAGTTAGAGTTCTAGAAAATTATTTCAAGAATTGAATTTTGGAAAATTGAATGTTAGATCTGAAGTTTTGTAAAATAGATTTAGAAATCACATTTTACGAGATTATTTTGGAAAGGATACGTGTATATATATATTCTTAAAAATAATAAATAAATAAATAAATAAATAAAATAGATAAAACAAATGAATAAATGAATGAATTTGAAACGTTGGGATTTTAAAAGAATTATTTGATGACGGGACTTTAAAAAAAAAGTGAAATTTTTAACATGAAAAATGGGATTAAGAAGATGGCACGTGGGAGAAAATGGAAAAAATAATAATAAACCATCATGAAGCCTGCTGGAACCATGCCACTAATGAAAAATAAAAAAAATAATAAAAAACTCATGTCTTTGACTTTTATCCACCAATTTGCTTAAACAATGCCATCACTGGGAAACAAAAGGGCTTCGGCATATCCCTCCTTGAGGCAAACTCCAGCACCTGTTTCCTTAAAAACTCCTCATCAACCTGAACCCAGCTACCATTTGCATAAACATAGCTGCCTCCGTTGGACCAACCATGCTTCCGCTGTGTGCATGCATGAAAGTAAATGGAGCAAGTGGGCTTTGGCAGTGGGCTTAGGGGGGTGGCCATGCGAAATGAAGCCATGTGGTTGGATGCGCGCATGAGTGTGCCCGAGGTGAATAGGGAATGATGATATCGCTGCAGAAAGACGAGAAGGAGACGCGACATCTCGGTTTTGCAAGGCCTGCCAGTCAGTGAGTTTTCCACCAGCCATCAGAAAAGAGGGAAAGCGGAGGAGCTTCAATGGTTGCTCGGCTGCATGCGTGCCCCGTCCCTGGACCCTGCAAAGTGGAATTCCTGGGTAGCCTCCCTGCTCTGTTTGAAGTGCCCGAGAGCCAAACGTTAGGCTAGAAGTGCAGCTGCGTGCATGGGGTCTCGTTTGTATGAGAATGGCGGAATATGAGAGGGATGAGTATGAAGATGAGTAGGGGTGTTATTGACAGCGTAGATGGCTGGCGGTAATGGGGAGTGACCTTGTTGGAAAGCGGGCCTCAAGGGAAGGCGTTGGAAAAGGGTTAGGGAAATGGGTTTAATGGGTATGGTAGCGATGGGTGATGATGGATGGGAAATAGATTCGGTATGTATGGGGCGTGATGAGTGGTGCATGAGGGTATAGTGAGTGGGAGGGGTCATGCATGCGTTGGAGATAGAAACAAAAGATGAAGTTCACGAGGGAGGGCAATAGGAAAATGGGAGGGATGGATATTGGCTATGGGTAACTGGTTTGGGAGAGGATGGATATCAGGAGCATGAAGAGCAAACAGTTGCTGCATACATACCTACCAGCGGATTCCTCGAATACAAACCCAAAACCTTTCCCTCTGGCTGATATTCAATCGATCCATACCCTAGATCGAGCGCATAAAAAGAACAACAAAAAGAAAAAAAACAGAGCCCAGAACAGAGGAGAGCTAGGAAAAGCAAACAAATAACATATGAATGAAGAGAAAAACCACATCTGATGCTTCTACAATGGGCTTGCATTGGTGGGAAAGGGTAGCAAGCAAGTTCAAACGAGAAAATACCAATTAATATATTCACATAGAGCAAAATGAAACAAATCTTCTCCAGGTTAAAACCAATACTAAGAGGGATAACGAATGAAACGATCAACGAGCATATGAAGAAAGCAGAAACTGACACTACTCAAACATAACTCCTGTTATTCCTAACCAAGCATAAAAGCGGAACCCCGAACAACTAGAGGAGAAAGAGAAAACAGTGGTGGTAAAAATAAAGCAAAAGATGCGTGGTGAGCTTACCTGAATGCTCCCTCGAGCAAAAATAGTTGGATCTCACAGAACCTCCGCCTCTGTTTCGCCTCCTCCCCGAGAAAAGAAACTCCTCTAGCTTGCGTCTCCGTAATACCCCTCAGCTTACTCTATTTTTCTCTCTGAGCTCTCTCTCCCTCCCTCTCTCCCTGTTCCTCCTCCCTTCCTCCCTTCCTCAGCAAACCACTGAAATATCTCCACTGTCACCCCTGTAGCCCCAGCTCCTCTGTTCCCTTAGACCGTCACCTCAAGCTCTTTGGGCTGCTCAAGAACAGCTCACCCATCATCCTCTTTGGTTGCCAGCCTCCTTTGGCTGCCCGAGAAACGGCTCCTTCTCATCAGCCGCTTTCTTTCACTTCCCATCCCCCATTTAGCTGCCCGAGAACGACTCCTCTTTGAGGGGGTCTACAGTTGGCTATAGCACATAATTCCCATGTCTTACCTATTAATGATGACTTTCCTGAGGAATCACTTATGTTGCTAGAGAAAGCTCCTTGGTATGCTCATATTGCTAACTATTTAGTTACTGGTGAAGTTCCAAGTGAGTGGAATGCACAAGACAGGAAGCACTTCTTTGCAAAAATTCATGCTTATTATTGGGAGGAGCCTTTCCTTTTCAAGTATGGTGTAGATCAAATCATAAGAAAGTGTGTCCCTGAAGAAGAGGGATCCTCAGCCATTGCCATGAAAATGCATGTGGAGGCCACTTTGCCTCTCAGAAAACAGCCATGAAGGTGTTGCAATCAGGGTTTACTTGGCCATCTCTTTTCAAAGATTCCCACATCATGTGTAGGAGCTGTGATAGATGCCAAAGGCTTGGGAAGCTAACAAAAAGAAATCAAATGCCTATGAACCCCATTCTAATAGTTGATCTTTTTGATGTTTGGGGTATTGACTTCATGGGACCTTTCCCAATGTCTTTTGGTAACTCTTATATCTTGGTGGGGGTAGACTATGTTTCTAAATGGGTTGAGGCAATCCCCTGTAAACATAATGATCACAGGGTGGTTCTCAAATTTCTTAAGGAGAACATTTTCTCAAGATTTTGGGTGCCCAAGGCCATAATTAGTGATGTAGATACTCATTTTTGCAACAAACCTTTTCAAACCCTATTAGCCAAGTATGGAGTGAAGTATAAGGTAGTTACACCTTATCATCCTCAAACTTCCGAGCAAGTGGAGCTACCAAACAGGGAAATCAAGAATATACTGATGACGGTGGTGATCACGAGCAGAAAAGATTGGTCTATTAAGCTTCATGATTCACTATGGGCATACAGAACAGCTTACAAGACTATTCTTAGTATGTCTCCTTATCGCTTAGTCTATGGCAAAGCATGCCATCTTCCTTGTGGAAGTTGAATATAAAGCTTGGTGGGCAATCAAGAAGTTAAACATGGACTTGATCAGAGCTGGGGCAAAGAGGTGCTTAGACCTTAATGAGATGGAGGAATTAAGAAATGATGCTTACATCAATTCCAAAGTTGCAAAATAGAGGATGAAGACGTGGCATGATCAATTAATCTCCAGCAAAGAATTCCATAAAGGACAAAGAGTCTTGCTTTATGATTCAAGACTCCATGTCTTTCCAGGGAAGCTCAAGTCAAGGTGGATAGGCCCTTTCATTATTCACCAAGTGCATCCCAATGGAGTGGTGGAATTACTGAATTCCAAAAGTACTGACATTTTCAAGGTCAATGGTCATCGTCTCAAGCCATTCATTAAACCATTCAAACCAGAAAATAAGGAAATCAACCTCCTTGAGCCACAGAAAGCCTAATCAAATAAGGGTTAGATGGACTTGGTTTCACCAAAGTCCATAATTTTTTTTTTTGTTTTGTTTGTTTTTGTTAATTTTGTTAATTTCAAGCTTTATCAATTCTTTTGATTTTAATTTTTGGTCTTAAGTTGTGTATTTATATGTAACTTCGTCTTTCTGAATGATCTCATGTAGGAGGAATTGCAAAGAAATTAAAGAAAAGTCGTTTGGAGCAAGAAAGAGTGTAAAATAGGGGAAAAACAGAGGTCTGCGAGATTTCGCAGCCTAAAAGAAGCCTCTACGAAATCATTTCGCAGCCTTAGGCCCCTCTCTGCGAAAATTTTCGCAGCTGCGAAGTACCCTCTTGGCACACGAGTGCCATTTCGCAGCACAGTTGCCCCCATTTCGCAGCTGCGAAAATGGCCTTTTGTTGCGAAAATGACCTTTTGCTGCGAAATCGGCCTTCCTCTGCGAAAATCAAAACGACCCTTGATATTCCTTTGTTTTTATAAAAATCGATCATTTAAGCTGCCAAAAGGGTTCAGAAAGGAAGAACACCAGAGCAGCCGTTCGTTCGCTCTCTCGCCTGAGCCCGAAGCCGCGCGAGCCACCGGCCATCACCTCTGGCGTTTTTCTTCAGTCCGCCATGGCAAGAACGAGAGGAGCGAAGTCATCATTTCCCGCCGGCCGCAAGAGAGTCGCGCGAGAGGCGCCTGTTCAAGGCTCCACATCAGAGCCTCCGCGACAAGTAGGTGCCCCACCTCCAGCCAAACCCACACCGTTGAGTCCTCCAGCGAGGCGTTATCAAACCAGGTCAGGTGGCCATCCCCCGCAAAAGAAACCCAGGGTAGTAGATTCAGAGCCAATCGACTTAACGGAGCCCTCTCTAGAGCCCTTTCCAGAACTGTCTCTGGCACCGTCTTCAGAACCTCCGGCGGAAGCCTCAGCCGCCCATTGAGGGGAATTTGGATTGCCGGGCTCGACCATTTCACTCTGAGCTGTGTTTGCACACAGCCACCTTCAGGCTTCAGCCTGAGCTCGCAGACTCATTCCATCTACTACACAGATATCGCATGGAGCATTTGCTGACCCCCAGGGATTTTTTCTATACCCGAGTAGCAATGGACTTCTATCAGTCCATGACTACTAATCAGGTCAGAGATCCTACTCTTATTCACTTCACCATTGACGGACGTCATGGTATTTTAGGAGCTCGTCACATAGCAGAGGCCCTGCATATTCCATATGAGCTAGCCCGTCAAGAGGATTACTGTCAGCCCCTTAGCCACTTGATTCAGACCCGGAGGAATAGGCCTTAGGGGTAGGCCTTGCAATCATGAGAGCCTAGGCGGAAAGAAAGGAAAGCCTGGGGGGTTTGGTGTTTCAAACCCCAAGAGTCGGATGTGAGACATCTGGAGAAGGCGGAACGGCAGCCCCGGACAGGCCCGGATGTGAGACATCGGGAGAAGGCAGAACGATGGCCCCGGACAGGTCCAGATGTGAGACATCCGGATAAGGGGGAATGTCGACGAACAGTTCCAGATGTGAGACATCCGGGTGGATGGAATGTCGGCGGACAGGTCCGGATGTGA
This sequence comes from Vitis amurensis, assembly GCA_037355405.1. Lineage (NCBI taxonomy): Eukaryota > Viridiplantae > Streptophyta > Magnoliopsida > Vitales > Vitaceae > Vitis > Vitis amurensis. The sequence goes on along the minus strand of JBAPGN010000470.1, from coordinate 8,028 downwards.
GACACCCGGGTGGATGGAACTTCGGCCGGACAGAATGGCGACTGTGAGATTTCCGGGTGAAGTGGGAACTTCGGCTGGACAGAATGGCGGCTGTGAGATATCCAGGTGAAGTGGGAACTTCGGTCGGACAGAAATGGCGACTGTGAGATATCCGAATAAGAGAAATGTCGACGGACAGAATTCCGGATATGAAATATCAGGGTGGAATGAGGGAGAATTCCGTCCGGATAGAATGTGTGATGCCATGCGTCGAAAAGGGGGGACGTCTGCGTGTCCAAGAGAGAGGAAGCCACGTGGCAGTTTTTAGAGAGACCACCATCTGGGTAGTAGGCGGTTTCTTAGCAGACCACGATCCGGGTAGTGGGTGGTTGTGCAAGCGGTTCAGGGGGGTTATGGGCAGTTGCATAACCACCAAGGGAAAAACTGCAGGGTGAGTCTTTTTAAAGGGCTCCTGTAGCCTTGAGAAAAAAAAAAAAAAAAAAAAAAAAGAGAGAGGGAAGTCTCTGAATGCTTGGGATGTAAGCATTGCTCTCTGACTTAGCAGCCTTAGGAAGAGGGGAAGAGAAAAGGGAAAGTATCTCTGAATGCTTGGGATCTAAGCATTGCCCTTTGACTCAGGGAAACAATTTTGTATCTTGTATATTGAGATTAATACAAGTTGGGAAGGATTTCCTGTAACTTCGTTGTGTTCCTATTTCCTTTGGTTTGCATTGTTTGTGTGCGTTTTGAAAAGGCTGGGAGAAAAGGTTGGCTAAGGAAGGGTCCTTAGCACCGCGCACCAGGTGGAAAATCTAAGGTGATTTTCGTGGGTGTGACAATTACCGACTATGGACTAATCCTTCCCAACTTGAAATGGTTCATAGTTTGTCAAGAGGAACATCCACAAATCCATATCTGTTGAGGAAGGAACTTCCTCCGAGCATGTTCTTCATTGATGCACTCCTGCGCCACAACATCTATCCACTTCAGCATTGGGTGCAGAGGAGAGGAGTTTTGCTAGAGGCCCTGTTCAAGATATCAGAGGGATATTTCTTTGACCCTCACCATCTGATTATGGCTGCCATTCTCTACTTTGAAGAGAAGGTGCATAGAACGAAGCTGCTGCGAGAGGATGCTATTCCACTTCTTTTCCCGAGATTGCTATGCCAAATTTTGGAGCATCTGGGGTATCCATCAGACCCTCAGTTGGAGCGCAGACATATATGCCGAGAGGTATTCACTCTCGACAAGTGGACCAATATGACAGCATATAGAGCAGAGCATCCAAAGCTTCCACAACCACAGCAGTCAGAGGACCCACAGCCAGCTGAGATACCAACTGCTAGGAAAGCATCTACAGAGCCCATACATGAGGGTATACCCTCTACTTTTCCAGCCACCCACAACACCCCTCCAGTTATTCCAGCTGCATCAGAGCCTTCTACTTCAGCCGAGCCTAGGATGGCCATGCCCCTTGCAGAATATAGAGATCTATGCCACACATTGCAGACACTCACCGCGACTCAGAGCAGCCTTGCTCAAGAGATGTCAGCTATTCGTTCTCAACAGGAGCAGATTTTGACCACCCAGACACAGCACACTGCCATCCTGAGGCAGCTTCAGCACCATCTGGGTCTTCCATCAGCTACTGAGCATCTCACCCCTACCACTGTAGAGCCCCATGCCTGAGCCATCAGCTTACCAGCATCATCCTCCCCATCTCTGATCATTTACATACTTTACTTTATGTATTTCCTTTTTGAATTCCCATCTTTTTGGTATTATATACTGGGATTGGTTGTATTGCTTGTTTTTCATATAAAATTGTACTGCCATCAAGTAATACAAATCTCTATCATTTGGGAGCACACTTAGCATTACATTATTTTAATTCCTCTACTCATATCTTTTATTGTTTTTTTTTTAAACATGTGGTTTCTCCTACATGACTCAGACTCCATGTCACACATGAGGTACCACTTCCTCTCTATTGTTTAATTGCTTTTGTCACATTGAGGACAATGTTCAGCTTGGTTGGGGGGAGAGTTGAGGAAGTAAGTTTTGTTATTAATGCTAAGTTATTTTGGTAATTTAGTTGTTTTTTGCTTAATTTTAAAATTTTTAAGTTTTTATTCTACTCTCCATGGTTATTAAGGAAAAATTTTCAAAATGAAATGGGAGAAATTGAATTTTTGTCTTTTTACTTAACTTAGAGTTTGTATTATGCTTATTAAATTTGATGAATTGTTGAAACTTCTATTAAATTCAAACTTTAGTTCTTCCACTTTAAGCTATTCACACACTGTGCTCAATAGGTTCCGATTATAAGATGAAAAACTATTTCCCTCTTGACTTAGGAAAATTTTAGACTTGGTACCTTTGACCTCATTTAATAGTATTGGGGCACCTTGTAAAAGGCCAATGAGTCTTTGAAAAAAAAAAATGTTTGCTTGCCTTGAAACCCGAGCAAGGTATGAGGGGTATATGGTGAAAATCTTTAAAACTTGGTGCCTTAAGCCTTAATTGGTTGGGAGTCACCGACCTCAATGCTCGTTACAAGGGTGAATAGGTGGAGTTTAACATACTGTAGGTGCTTGGGTATTAAAATTTATTCTCAAAAGTCTGGGGTAAAATTCGAGGAGTTAGTGGTTGAAAAATCCTTAAAGCTTGATGCCTTAAACCTTAATTGGTTGGGAGTCATCGATTGACCCCCGTTACATGGACAATTTAGAAAAAAAAATGCCTTTAGCCTTGCACTCCTACAATGAAAAAAAAAATTGTGAAAAAAAGAGGTGCGTTCTTAGCCTATTGGAGGTTGATTAGTTTGCTAAGCTTTGAAAGAGAACTAGGTTGGGGGGAGAGATTAATTCAACATACTATATTCGGAAACTAATAAATAACACTTCGATTTTTGTGGAAGAGTAAGGTTTGACCATTTGGGAGTGGAAACTCTTTTAAAGCTTAAATTTGCATAATGCCTTCTCTTTAAGAATTGTGATTAGATAAGTTATTTGATAACTCTTTAATGTTCTATGTGGGAGTTAGATCATCATGCCACTTGAAAATTGTTTTTTGATCAAGCATGATGTTGTAAATTATAGTATTGTTTATTTTTATTTTTTCTCTCCTTCATTGCTAAGGGACTAGCAATATGTCGGTTGGGGGGAGTGATTACTACTCAAAACGTGCTATTTGATAGCTTGTAATTAACTCTTTTAAACACTTTTGAGTAGTAGTTACCACATTTTAACCCAATTAACATGTTAAGGACCCTTGCAATCAATTCTAATAAAAAATGTGTTAAGTTTTGGTGTTTTGATAGCTTTTTTATCACCAAAGCAAATATGAAATTGAGGAGAGTTATTTGGAATCCATGCAAGGAGTATACCCGGACAGTGCGTCCGGATACACCATCGGAGGGCATTTGGTTCTAGGATCGTTCACTGGGATGGGTTTTCACTTCACAAATGATATTAATTCAAAGATGAATTGATGCTTTTTCATTTCAAGGTTAGCTTTAAAAGAAAACATAAAGATGTTTTAGAAAGATTTAAACTAATCTAAGCTAACATTAAAGATAAAAATGAAAGGGTGTAAAAACAAGTTTCTCAAAGATAGGATAGCTATGCTCTGGCTCTTATGCAAATTGGAAATCTCAGGATAGGCTCCTCGCATTGGGGTTGCAACTATGGTGATGCTTGCTTCCCGAACCGGTATGGATTTAGCAAATCAAGTTTTAATCCTTTAAATGGCAAAACAGATGGTAGTGAATTTCATCAATGGTTATTCACCTTAGACTTCCTTTGAATGGCTCGTAAGAGATAACTAATGGTCTAAAGCCAAAAGCTTACCAAATATTGGCAACTCAAAGTCATTCCAGGTGATAAACTCACCTTTCAATGGTCATTGAAATTGGTTCTAACAGATGAATGCAAAACTTGGAATTGAAAACCTCACCTTCCAATAGCTCGTAGGAGATAACTAATGAATAGAAATCCAAAAGCTTATCAAGTATTGGCCGTTGGAAGTTGTCCAAAGGAAATAAAAACCAAACTTTGCATTAATGAACCATTAATGAAAAACGACTACCTTACCTTCCAGGTGCGAGAAATTTCCATGGGATTGCATCCAAGCCATCACATAACATCCATACTTTGAGAAACTAAAAGTTTTAGCCAATCATCCTCTGAGGAAAAGCCCTCAGAGGCTGTTTGGCTACTAAGAAAATAGAAATGGGAGAGAGGGAAAAAAACAGAGCAAGGCTCTGTATATTTTATATGTCCGCGTATGTATTACAATGGATGCACGGGAATACTTATAGAGAAGTTTTTTCAACCTTCCTAGCTAAGAAATCTTATGATTCGTGGTTTACAAGGAGAAGAATGGAAATTTATACAAAAATATCTAAAAGAAAATATCTCGCGTGGAGTCGACAAAAACAGAGGAAAATTCGCACCACGCATGTGCTGTGCGAATTTTGAAGGTGTTGTGCGAACATTTCGCACACCCCTGGAGCAGTTGTCTTCCGAAGGCCATATCTTCCTCATTTCAGCTCCAAATCGTACACGGTTTGAAGCGTTGGATTCTTGACTTCCTGAGCTTTGAAATGGTATATAGAATGTAGAAAATGGGCTTCGGGAAGTGCTCCAAAAGTGCGAAAGAAGACTGCAGCTGTTGTCCTCTCTTTTCCTCTTTGCTTCCCTTTGCTTCTCTTTGCTTCTCTCCTTTTGTTGGCTTGCTTTGGTGTAGCTAAAAGCTTGCTTTAACTTGTACAAGAAGCTCCTCCATCATTTGGCATGCTTGAATTGATTCATAAGCTGATATAAACATGTAAACTTGCCACAAAATGGTTAAAACCAATTACTGAGGACCTTAATGAATTAATTGGGTTAAATGAATATGATTACTACACAAAGGTGCTTAAAACCATTATAATTAGGTCTACAAAATAGCACTTTTTGGTAGTAATCACCTAGTACATGGTGTAATAGGTTATAAATTTTGTTGATTACTTTCTCAAGCAAGGAGCACCACCTGGACATGAATCAACTGATACACCGACTGGGCATGAATCAGTTGATGTCATCCATATCCCTAAACTATTCATAGCATTTGTAGCCCTTAACTCATGACCCAGAGTCGTTCATGTCTATAATAGCCCTAAGCATAACATCTAGAGCATTGAGCTCACAGCCCAGAGTTGTTCATCTCATCAAGAACCCTGAGCTATTCTTAACATCCAGAGCCTAGAACTGACGATCTTGGGTCGTTTATGTCACCCACAACCTTAAGATGTTCATAAAGCTAATGACTTGGAGTCGTTCATGTTTCAACAACCCTAACCTATTCATAGCATCTAGATGCTTGAGCTCACGGGATCCCGAATCATTCATATCATCCATAACTTTGACTTGTTCATAGCATCTAGAGCCCGGAGTGATTCATGCCCAATTGGTGTCTCAGCTGATTCGTGTCCAGTTGGTGCTCCTTGATTGAGGGAGTAATCAACAAAATTTATAACCTATTACACCATATACTAGGGTAGCAAAGACAAAGCTACTATAGCATAGCGGCTCTAGGATCGTTCATTGGGAAGGATTAGCAAATTATCAATGATACCAATTCAAAGTGAATTGGTATTGTTTCATTTCAAGGTTAGCTCAAGAAATAAAACACGAACTTTGATTGGTAAAGATTTAGATTCAAACTAACTATAAAACAAGTAATGGAATTACTTAGGAAGAAAAACATTCCTTGGAGGGTCAGGTTCACTGGGGTGGTTCCTCATGCAAAAGACATAGCTCCGGTCAGATGGTTCATTTCCTCGCGTTAGAGATTCAACATATAGTCAATTCTCTAACCGGTGTTGTACAGATACATCCTTTAATTAGATTTCAACTTTAATTCTCTCACTGATACAACTTGCAATGGTTCAAGCCTCTCACTAAGCCTTAACCATTCAAGGTGATCTTTAACCTTGGGACTTCCCTTCTCAAGCTCGCAAGAGATAACTAATGGATGTCTCCTTGGAGTCCAAAAGCTTACCAAGTGTTGGCAATTCCAGAAAATCCTACCTTAAAGTCACCTCCCAGAGGCTCGCAAGGGGTAACCTAGTGCATCTCCTTGGTTGGAGATCACTTGCCTTACCAAGTGTTGGGCCCAGGTGACTCTAAGGTGTTTTAAGTTAACTAAAAACATAGAAATCACTAAAGGATTTCACTTCCTCTTCATTAATGGCTAAAACCACAAAGCTTTGCGTTCTTGCACTTGGAACCTTCCCTGGCAACCTTAGCTCCAAGGAACTAAAGGTTTAGTTACTCATTCTCTGGGGAAAATTCCTAAGAAAGTTCATAACTTAGAAAAAGATGAAAAATACAAAGTGAGAAGGTAAGGCAAAACAAAGGGCCTGAACTTTACTTGCTTTCAAACTTTTACAAAAAGGGTTCTCCTCCCTGAGAACAGGCTCTCGGGGGGTATTTATATGAACATAATACAAAACTAATTATTACATGGATATTTACTCTTTTTCCTAACTTAAAAGCTAAGGAATCTTGTAATTGGTGGCTTTCAAGGAGAATTTTGGGATTTAGACAACAAAAATCTGATGGAAAATATCTCCCAATGTCGGTAGCAAATATCGGGAAGCACTAAGGACCATTTCGCAAGAGAAAATGATGTCTGCGAGATTTCGCAGACACACAAAAAGGGCTGCGAAATCACTTCGCAACAAAAGGCTAATCTCACAGCTCTGCGAAGTTGGCTTTCATCTTGAGGCTCTCAGCTTCCAACGTGCGGCATATATCGGGCAACTTCAGGAGGAATTCCACAACACTGTACAAAAAGGCTGTGAAATCATTTCGCAACAAAAGGGTGATTTCGCAACACTTTGCAAAATGCTTCCTTCAACTTAGAGTGATTGACTTGCAATTGCTGTAACTTCTTCGTTTCAACTCCGAATTGTGTACCATTTGAAGCATTGGATTGTTGACTTCCTGAGCTTTGAAAATGGTATATAGTGTGCATCAATTGGACTTCAAAAAGTGCTCTAAAAGTGCCTGACACGACTGTCACCAAGAATATGCTTCATGGCAGATTTCTTAGCTTCTTCTCCTTGCATTCCGGATTTACTTATGGCAAAGGACTTCCAAACTTTGCCCAAGATTCCACATAACTCTCCTCAATCTCGGATTGCTTCGGTGATCAAAAAGCTATCAAAACACCAAAACTTAACACAATTTGATTAGAATTGCTTGCAAGGGTCCTTAACATGTTAATTGGGTTAAAAGGCAATAACTACTACTCAAAAGTGTTTAAAAGAGTTTATTATAAGCTATCAAATAGCACTTTTTGAGTAGTAATCACGGAGCTCACAACATGACGTCATTTCTATCTTTCATATCCCTAAATTGTTCATGGCATCTAGAGCCTTGAACTCATGACTCAGAGTCATTTAGGTCATCCACAGCCTTAAGCTGTTCCTAACATCTAAAGCCTTGAGCTCACAACCTTTAGACGTTCATGTCATCCATAGTCGAGAGTTGTTCATAGCATCTAGAGCCTTAAGCTCACGACTTGAGTCCTTCATGTCATCCACAACCCTGAGTTGTTCATAACATTCAGAGCTTTCTTCTCATGACCAAGAATCATTCATATCACCTGAAGACCAAAGTTGTTCATAGCATCCAAAGGCCTGAGCTCACAGGATCCCAAGTCATTCATATCATCCATAACTTTGAGTTCATGTCATATACATCCCTGAACTATTCATAGCTTTTGTAGCCCTTAACTCATGACCCAGAGTTGTTCATGTCAACCATAGCCCTAAGTTGTTCATAGCATCTAGAGCATTGAGCTCACGACCCAGAGTTGTTCATGTCATCCAAAGCCTTAAGCAGTTCTTAACATCTAAAGCCGGAGCTCACAATCTTGAGTCATTCATGTCATCCACAAGCCTTAAGTTGTTCATAGAGCTTATGACTTGGAGTTGTTCATGTTTCCACGACCTTGAGCTATTCATAGCATTTAGAGGTTAGAGTTCACGAGATCCCA
>JBAPGN010000469.1:0-27694 GCA_037355405.1 Vitis amurensis | reverse complement strand
ATTTAATTTTCATGCGGGAGCCTACTGCTGGAGAGGGAGAATGAAAGGTTGAGAAAGGAGGTAAGAACTGGTAAACTAACCTTCTTTTTTTAGTGTGTGTGTGTGTTGTGACTTTTTTACACGAATGCTAAACTTTCCTTCTTGCCGATGGAGAATATCAACAACCTTCCTTTAACAAGGGGCCAACTTCATCTGAAATCAGTCACAAATAATATTTGCAGCTTTCCTTAATCAAGGCCATTCACAACTCTGCATACTTAAATAATACAAGCTGGGGTCGCTCTTATTTGATATCATTGGCATTCAAATCTGAGATCTTATTTTCAATTCAAAACTGTCAGTAGTTTTGCCCTATGCAGATGCATTTTTTAAGGTAAAGGAACATGCGCCAGCATGTTACTTGACTGCACCGTCAAAATTTGGAAATTTAAAATTTTGAGATTAATTGTTATAATTTAGTTCCCGGGAAATTACCAACGCAAAGAAAAAAATGTCAAAGAAAATGATTTTTGGGTGGCTCTGATTATACTGTTACAAAATAATATATAAATTAAATACAATTAAAATTAGTTAAAATATTTATGTATTAAATTATTTATCTCTAAGACTATGTTTGGTTCGTGCGAAAAATTTGAAGTAAACTCTCAAAAAAATACAAAGAAAAGTGAAGGAAAGAAAAAGTAAGGGAAATAAAAAATAGATTATAAAAGTTAATAAATTATTTTTATTTTCACTAATCAATATATATATATTTTAACTCATTAATATAAGATTAAATAATTTTAAAATACATAAGTTTTTAATCGGTTTTAATTATATCTCTCACTTTTTTTAATGAGTGTGTGTGTGTGAAAAGTACACATCAAAAACATGAAAAAAAATTCATTTCTTACGTTTTTTCTTTCCTTAGTATTTTTTGGGAAAACCGAAATATAAATTTTATAAAATAAGGTGAAAACGAGTTGAAGAAACATATAAAAATGATTTAGTGGACTCTCTCTCTCTCTTTTCTTCCTTGAATTTTTCCTTTTGAAACCAAAACATGTTTGTCTTTTTCTGGGCCGAGAGCTGTTTTCACTGTCAGTCTGAAGGGGATGGAGGAAGCAAGATATATAATTGGAGGCCTGCAGAGAAACGAAGAATAAAGAGGGAGAGGATTGGGAATAAACGGCGGAGCTTATCATTTTGAAATAGAAGATCATGCAATTTGATGTTCTAATCTAATTAGGCTCTATGTAACCGCAGCTACTTTCCCCATGGCTACTCAAATGAAGTCAGAACTGCTTGTTATACATTTTAGACGCTTGTCTGTTCAGAACTGCCTTTTTGTAGAGTGTACTATTTATTGTTTCCCACAAGTGAGTTATGCAAAATTGAGTTCTTAGTAAGATAAACTCTTGTGATACTTTCAGATTAATCTTTAAAATGTGATGTTGCTCACTTGCAATATTTGGAAACACCCCATAAAAGTGGATTCAAGCGCAACCATTAAGTGAGCGAGAGAGAGTGAGAGAGAGATACTACTCTAGGAATGATGGTGACTGTGCCTCAACTTAAAAAAAAAATTATCAAGAGTAAGAGGGACGTTAAGTTATGTTGTATGTAGGATTAATAGAAATCTCTCTCTCAATTAGTTAATTTAACAAAGCATGATGATTTTCTTCTAAAAATTCTATCTCAAAAAATATATGTGGGACCTGTTTTTTCATATGCTTTCTCACCTTGATTGTTGAGACTGGCATTTTAATGAAAAAGTAATTTTTATATTAGAGTTTCCACTTATTATATATGCTCTCTCAACAATCTCTCTCTCTAACATTGTCTTTTGAAAAAAATCCGAGTCCAAGTCTAGAGGGTAGGTTACTTTTTGGGAAGATACTAGAAGGTAGCAACCCTTTAAGTATTAAAACAGGTTTCTACTAAAAAAGTTAAGGTAACTATGATAATTGATTTGGGAATCATACGCAAATAATAAAAGGTGATTAGCCTAAAATCCTTTTATATATTCTATTCACACCTAAAACCAACAATCGAAGGAATTAATCATAATATGAGTGTACCTGAGCCAAAATCCAAAGCGCTTTCATGAAAACACTAAAGCTAGTCTAATAAATAATACAACATGCAATTCATATCATTCAAGAAAACCAAGCAAATGATCTCTCTCAGGCATAAGATGTTTTACAAACACAGAATGTCTATTTATAGTGTTAGAGAAATAAAGGAAACAAAGGACGTACCTTGATCGCATTTATAGCTCTCAATATGCCTACATATAGCTAGAGCGATTAGAATAAATCATGACAATAAATAACTAAGATAGTTAGCCTTAATTTACATGGCATATGTATGGCTCAAATAAAATGAAAAGAATCTTTAAAATATCAACTATCATATAAGATATACACATAGTTTATTATCAAAGATAAACTAATTCACAAGAGAGCTTAAAAATACCAAAATTAGTGACTAAGTCAAAATATGCAATAAAGTGACTGAATAGTCAATTGATTTAGGAAAAACATAAATAAATACCTAAAAGCAATATTCATCCATGAAATTTTAGGTATGATAAGATTAAATCTTGTAATAGAATTCCAGCATGCAGTTAGAATATATAGAAAGGTTCATAAAATAAATCTTAAAAAATACCTATAGTGTGAATTTAATTACAAAATTTTTTAGGGAATATCTCATCCATGTTTAGTTTATTATGCAAGTGACCAAAAAATTTAATAAAGCTCCAGTTCACCAAAATATCCTGAAATGTAAAAATGTATATAAAATCTATGTTTTAGCCACTCCATAAACGTGATAATTCATATAAAATTATTTAAGGTGTATATTTTATAAGAATAAAATATATATAGTAGGCACATAAAACCATATATATAAATTTTATAAAAACCTTGGTTTCAAAATTGGAAGTGTAGTTAAAAAAGGACTCTCTCTTCTCTCTGGGGAAAATTATTTTTCAATACTTTATGTGTCAAAAATATAAATTGAACGTATGATGGTCTAACTAAGAAAATTCCTAACATGAATCATAAAAGATTATACTTCTTAATAACTTTGCTCAACTTGTACGCTGATGGTGCCTCAGTTTTTGTAGTGATCCTCAATAGGAATTGATGAGTGTGGTGTCTCTCTCTCTGTGATTATTAGAGAGAGAGAAAAATTGTACCTTCATGCATATATACATTGGCACCACCTAATGATGATTATCGTAAGACATAAATATAATTAATATTGTCGCTATGAAGACTGGAGTCAGATTGTTCGTTCATGTTGGAATTGCCCTATTAGCAATAATGAGAAACTATAAATAGGTAATTAATAATAGTTGTTTTACTATTCACACTTTGAATGGAACTCCTAGTAGTTGAAGCACTCGAGAAAGAATCGAGTCCTCCATAGACATGTGGTGGCTGGGAGATGTGGCGTGTCATACAATGAGAGACCTTATGTGTGGAATTAAAGAATTTGTGGGTACAGGAGCGTGTCAAATTGCATGTCGTACCTTAAATTTTAGTCAGATGCAAGGCTATGAGTGGAATAGAATCACAATTCACCACTGAGTGTGTGGTGAATAAAACGGGTTAAAAATGCCTATAAGGTGAATCCCTTTTTTAATTTCCAATTTTCCTCTTTTACATTGAATGATCATTATAAGTTCCCACAACTTAGAATGGATTCACTATTGGAGCTATAATTTATAATTCATGTATCATTCAAAATCAAATTCATTTTTAAAACTTTTTTTAGTGTGTCATACCCGAATAAAATAGAGAGAGTTAGATTGTCCTTTGAAAATTAGAAACTTCATACTAAAGAAATTACTTAATCAAACTTTAACTTTATCAAACAAGCAACATTCAATCACCTAATTTCCTATAAATATCAGATTCAAACAACACTCATGGTGGCCCAATTTGTCCACAGCCAAAACTCTATCTAAGGTATTTTATAATATGAAGAAAAACAAAAATTAAGACTATAAGTTAGCCAAAACTTACCTTAATCTTCTTCCTCAAAGCTGATAATATTTTTTCTCCCATATGTTTTTTTTTTCCAATATGCATCTGTTTCCATTGAGAATTCAGCCATGAATAGTGTGCTACCTTTGAGGATAGTATATATATACCAACATTAATCACCCATTCTCTGATAATACTAAAAGAGGTTCCAAATTCTCTATACCATTCCATTGTTATTGCTACTGTGCTCTAAGGGCATAGATTCTCAGAGGTGATTTCCTGCCATGTATCAAAGGGAGGGGTGTCCATGTAGAAATATAAGTCATGTCTCCTAAATATCTCGGGCACCATCAGCTTCTCCAAGGCACATTTCCTCTCATCCCCCCCCCCCCCCCCCCCCCCCTTAATGCACGATTAATATGAAATTTCCTCGTGCACGTTGAGGTATAGAAGCTGGCGTAATGGCGGAATCAACTGTTATTGTGTTGCTGATGAAGTAAAAGAAGCCATTCGTGCTACAGTTGCTCTCTACTTGTGTGTAAATGATGATTTGATGAGAAAGGTAGAAACTAATGATGCTCGTAATTGATAATGGAGGAATAATTGTCAGTAATGGTTGTTGTACTCCATTTGGATGCCGAAAGCTTCTAGACTCCATGCGATGCCTTATTGTGAGGAATGTGCGCCTGTAACAGGTCAGTGTCGGTATAGTAACAAGAAAATGAAAAATCCGGTTGTTTCCTGATATACTCTTTATGTCCATGGAGTGATCAATCGATCTCAAATCATGTAACTGCCTATGAACCGATTTACAGGTCCTGCAAATCATCAGAATGATGCACTTATAAGCAAATCGTAGGGAAGAGACGCGCTGCGTGTGATCTCGAGGGTATTGGTGGATTGAAGGACGACGGATATGGAGGAGTTGATATGCGATATCTGATCATGCACTCAATTCCTGTGTGATGCTGCCAAATGTCCGTTCGTCTCTAGAAAATAATTTAGGTTAATCGAGGAAGAGTCAGACAACCAATAAATGCTTCCTGATGATCAGATGTCATCAAGTAAGTGTGTGCGTGTGTGTGTGCACAGCTTCTGTTGTTGGTGGTAAACGGGTGATTGTGATGAGCGAACGGATGAGTGGGCACGAAGCCTCTGCAGTTCTCTTCTCAATGGAGTTTCAGGTGTCATGGGAACTATTAAAATTCCCAATGTGAGGTGTGGTTCAGAAGAAAGTAGCTCTCTCCTCTCTAAGTCCCGATAAATGGTTTAGGGGAAACTGCTCATGGTGGTGCGGAATGTCTGTAGAAGAACAGGTGATTGCCTCTGTCCTTGATAAGATGGATCCACTGGATCCACTAATAGAACTACTGAAAACTTCTCAAAACCATGAAATGAAATTTATATAATAAAAAGAATAAAATGAGTTAATTTTAAAAACAAAATCGATCTAATTAAAACAAATTACCGAACGAAGTTCTTCTAAAAAAGACTAGTAATTAATCTAAAATAAAGGCAATCTTAAAAAAAGAAAAAGAAAGAAAGAAAGAAAGAACTATCCTAAAAAAAGAAAGACCAAGCTAAAAATAAAACAAAATAAAGAAAATTCACTAAAAAAAAACAAGATTCTTAAACTAAATGAGAGATAGAAAACCATAAAACTTCTCCAAGATTATCTTCAAAAGGGATACCACAATGATGTGAGTTACAGTGAACCATTAGGAGGCTTGAAAACAACTTTGAAAGTATGTTCTAAGAGGACCCAAAATGGAGAGTTCGTACAATAGAAGCTAGGCAAGTAAGTTGTTTTTCCCTTAACATTCAAGCTAGTTTCTATGTTGCACCTCGTAGTGTGTGTGTGTGTGCATCAAGGTTCTCTCTTGGAATTTATTTTATATATATATATAATATAATAATGGGATATCATTCTTTGTTTCTCTGGGTATTCTAACTTGTTTTATTATCTCTTTCATTCTTCTAATTTTGTGAGCTAGCTCTAGATTTAATCTATGCCCTTAAGTTGACGTCTTAATTGTTTAGTGTGTGTAATTGCTATCTCTTTGGTCTTTTTGATATATATATATATATATATATATATTGTCCAAGTATGGGACAACTTCCCAAGCAGTCATATCTATATATATATATATATATTATACAAGTAAGTTTAAAAAGGGTGAGAATATTTATTTTAGAGGGAAATTTTTTTTTCCTTATATTACTGTTTTGCTTCCTTGAATGCATTAAGTAAAGCTTCTCACTATCTTGTTTTGCTTTCTTGATTATATTTTATCCCACACAATGCTTTACATTTGGTATAGTTGTTTCTATGTGTGTAAGATATAGGATTGGGAGATGTGTACTACAAGTTGACGCATTGTCTTCCATCGAATCTTTTCTAGATGAGTGTACTTAAGTGTTATGAGTTTGTTATGTAATGATTGTTTGTCACAAAGATGCCTAAAGGGGTGAGATTTTAGGACAATGAGTCTACATTGGTATGTGTTGGCAATTTTGTATCCAATTTTTTTAAGTGGAAGTTTTTAGATTAGTGATTTTACTCTCCAATTGAAGATTCAAGGTGTTTGTTCGTCAATTTAGTCACAGGTAAGTCGTGAGTTGATTGAGTAAAGGAAATATAGTTTTCTATTGGTTAAATTGGAAGTTTTAATTGAATTAATTTTTTTAATTATTTGGAATTGGAGACTCTCTCTCAGAATATATTCTAAATATTTTGAAAGATTTAAATAGAAAATTTCGAAATCTTTTTAATATGAAATATATATATACAATATTTTTTAAAACCCTCAAGTTTGTCAAATTGTTTTTGTGAAATATGATTCATAAATGATGTCCAATTCATTGAGAGTTTCTTGTCTATTATCCGCCTACCTAAATATGTATTCTTTGGGGAGAACATATTAAGAGAGATTCAACCTAAGTTGCCATACCATTCCAAATCTCTCAAAAATATATATAATAATCTTGAGATATATATATATAAGTCCTGTATTCCTTGAGCGAGGTTGAGGGTGTATTCATGTGTGTGAGATTTCTAGCATCAAGGATGGGATTCCAGTTGTAGGTTCTGGAAAGTGGGGCTTCAGGGTAAAGCAACCAAGTAACTCTATGTGACTTAATCTCATATAATAGATTTAGATTTGAGGTCTTAAACCCTATGATTTTTTTATCTCCATTGTTAGCATGGAGGCTTTTCCGTGAATTTTTTTTTTTGTGTCCTGGCTATCTTTTTTTACTTGTATACTTTGATATTATAATTTCCCAGTTATCTCGCAGGCTTAATTTGTAAAAGTCAAACTCCTGTTATAAAAAATTATAAAATACAACCCATCTACCTAAGTCGGTGTACAATTCAAAAATGCAGTTAGAATACCTAGATTATAATTGCATGAATAGGAGTATATAAAAGTGAACTAGAATCTATATAAAAAATATATCATCATTTCATGCTTAAGGGCTTTCTCATATATAGAGAAATGAGTACAATCAAAGTGAAATAGTGATATAGAAAAGATATGGAAGCTGCCAATGAATTGAAGCTAAAGGAACGGACTTTGAGCTAAAACAAGACACCAAACTCTAAAGGACAACTTATTAAATAGAGAGAACTCCAAGGTGCAGCTAATGCCTAAACACTAATAAAAAAAAAGATATACTCAAGTGAATTAATGACAAAGAAAGTGAATGCAGAATCAATTTGAACCAAAGACAGAAATAGAGGCATGGCTTAAAGCCAAATAATAACATGAAAACTAAAGACATGGTTGCTTGAAGCGAAACAATGACACAAAAACTAAGTGTACCTCAATCTAAACAATGACATAGGAAACTAAAGGTATGACTTAAAAGCCAAATAATGACATGATCACCAAGGCATGGCTCAAACCAAACAATGACATAGAAAACTAAAGGTGTGGCTTAAGCCAAAAATGATAAGGAAAGATAAATGAGCTGCTTGAAGTGGAACAACATATAAATCTAAAGGAAAGACTCAAAGTCAAACAATGACAAGAAAAACTCTAATTGAGTTTTCTCAAAAACAAAAAATAAAACTCTAATTAGATGAACCATAAGGGACATTAAATCATTTCAAGGACATATAGGATTTTTATTAGGAGGTTCATCCAAGATGTTTGTTAGCCAAGCATTTGAATGGACTAAAAAGTGTTAACAGACAATGAAATAAGCTGAATGGAAAAACTTTTATTTCAATCCCCATTATACAACCCCACAATTGGAGTTACTATTTTAGTTGATGTGCAATGCAAGTGATTTTTCGATTAGGTTGTCTTAGTGCAATAGAAAGGCAAAGGCCATATGTCATGCACTAACACTTACTCTTTATAGTACACATATGAATTGACACCACTATTGGAAAAGAGATCCTAGCCATTGTGTTTGCCCTTAACAAATTTAGAGTTTACCTCGTAAGGTTCCGAATAGTGGTGTACATGGATCATTGTGCCTTAAAATACTTGCTAGTTGAGAGAAGATGCTAAAACAAGATTGATTCATTGGGTACTATTACTATAAAGATTTGAGCTTGAAAATAAGGAACAAGAAGGGGTAGAAAATGTAGTAGCAGGTCATCCCACATCGATTGAATTTTGAGGATGAAGAGAATTGGTTTCATTAAAGTCGACTTCTAAATGAGCAATTGCTAGTTACAACAGTTATCCCATGGTTTGCAAACATTATGAATTACTTAGCATTGAGCAAAGTGTCTCAAGAGTGGAATGCTTAAGACACTTAGGAAAAGGTTGTTCTTTAGAAATTTTGTTGGGATAAATCCATTACCTTTTAAAAAATTTCCCAGGTTGAATCCTTAAACAATGGTTACCGAAAAAAGGATATTCTTAGTTTGCTTGCTTTTCTGATGAGAAATCTTATAATAGACATTTTTCCTAAAAATGACAGCCAAAATTTCCAATATGGGTTGTCTTGGACAACAGTATTTTAAGGATACACAAAAGCATTGTGTTGCTTGTCATTGTTACCGAACATTAGGTTTTAATAAGACATTCATCATGGCAGGGTAGAAATTCAAGGGGAAGTGTTATAAATGCATTCAACATGTGGTGGACGACCACCACCTTTTCCCCTTCCTCTCTTCCATTTGCTCCATTTATTTCATTTATTTTGAACTTCATTTATGGTCTCATTAAATGAAGTATCAATGAATATGATTCTATAAGCCCGTAAAAGACATCTCGAGATTCTAATACTTATATATGAAAAGAAACTCTTTCTTTAGTTCTCTCAACTCTCTTTCATATAAGATTTCTGGTTTGTTCCTAGTTATATAACAACATTAAATTTTAAGAATTTTCAAAAGTGTATTCAATTGCCCAAGTATGTACTTTTTCTTTTCAAAAAACAAAGGAAATGTACAAAGTACCACTAGGTATCCAAGCTAATTCTAGGAATTCTTTTTGTTGTATTTTCTTTAATTTATTTAATAAAGCTTTTGACAAATATTCTTAGTTTTTTGTTAAAAAATGTGAATTTTATTAACAAATTACAGATTTATTCCAGCATGCTGTGCCCTCGGAAGTAATCTGATTTCTACCACTCCTCTTTCACATTCATAACTGTCTCTCTTTCAAACCAATAACAAACTCTTACTTTCTCTCACTTTCCCTAGAAAATTCAACTTGCGGGCTTTCACGAATCTGACACAAACTTATAATTTGGAAGTTGTTGATTTCATATTCAACAATTTCTTGGTCTTTTTATTCATCAATCGGTAAAATTCTCTTAAGTCTTTCTTCTCTCTTTCTTTCTTTCTTTCTTTCTCTAGAAATCCATTTCAAGTTCATTTGTTTGTTTCATATTTAAGAACCGTAATTGTCTCTCTATCACTTTCTCTCACTTTCTCCAGAAAACTAAATTCAAGTTTGCTAACTTTCAAGAATCTGATAACTTGGGTGTTGTCGATTTAACAATATTCAACAATTTCTTCTTGGCCTTGTTCATCATCAATCTGGTACAGATTCTTTAATCCTTTGTTTCTTTTTCTTGATATCCTTGTCAAGTCAATTAGCTGTGATGACAACTATGATCCATAACTGTTTCTCTCTCAGTTTCTTGTTCAAGAATCCGAAACCGAATTTCACTTGGAAGTTGTTAATTTCCTTTTTCTAATCAGATATCCGTTTCACTTGGAAGTTGTTTCTTTCAAATTAATCCAACATGTATTCTAATTTCAGGTACATTCCCGTATTGAATTCTTTTCATCACAGTTCTCATCCATGTTATAATATTTTTATTCTTTCTCTTAAACTCAATCTGAATGCATGGGTCAAGGAAACTGATAGGTCGTCCCACAACACCGGAACCAACTCCAATTCAAGATCCCAATGCTGTTTGTGTTGTAAGAAAAATACCATTCTCTTGTTGCTGTGAATTTTCTGTTTTATACGTTGGAAGTCCTAATCTCGAGCTCAATATCTCACATGCAGGTTCAGTGGAATGAAAGCCACCCTACTGTCAATGTACGCCAAGTTTTTCTGTCAGTTCCTCTTCCTCCTCCTCCTCCATCGCCACCACCATCACCACCACCACCTCCCCCTCCTTCATCACCACCACCTCCTCCTCCTCCGTCATCATCACAACCATCACCACCTCCTCCATCATTACCACCACCACCTCCTCCTCCTCCGTCATCACCACAACCATCACCACCTCCTCCATCATTACCACCACCACCTCCTCCTCCTCCTCCTCCTCCTCCTCAGCCATAATAGCCCAATGACATGGCTCCATATATCTGGTCTGGTCTCTGTTACTAAGAATCTCAATGCAGTTATCCAATGTAATGTGCTTGTGATGTAAATACTCTGGGAATACCTAGCATTAGATGATGAGTTTTGTTGTTGTCGTGAACATCTTTGTAATGTTTTGGCTATTTTGAACTTTGGTTTTATCCTCGACCATAATCAAGTTTTAATAAACATTATGATTGAGAGCTTCTTAATAATATTAAAGCCATCATAACTTTTCATATCTAGAATCCATTTCTTAATGTCATTATCATGTGAATAAAGTTTTTCAACTCCTTTTACGCAAACTATTTATCTCTCTTTAGCTCCCTTATCATGATATATATATTTCTTTATATCATGGAGGAAATATGAAAAAAAATAATAACAATATTAAGAAAAAATAATGTTGGTTGTTAACATCTTTTAATTTTTTTCATGACCATTAATAAAGAGTAGAGGAGTGAATAGTTATATTTTTTTAAAATTTATATTACTGGAATATGCAATAATAATATTTTAAAATATAGGCATTCTATATATATATATATACACAAAAGGGGGCCTTCCATGTTCTAGGGTTGGGTTGCTATCTTTTGCATGTTTTTCTATGTATGCATATGGAAGCAATGATATATCTTTCATATGAAGCTATGCTAATTTGGTTATAAATGCATGATAATGAAACGTATGGATGTAGTTTTATCATCTTGCTGGGTACTTAAAATTTATTCCATATCTTAAGAGCCTCCTTAGTATTCTCCTATTGCTTAAAACGTATTCTATCTAAAATTAACTATGAGCATAGTTTGAACGAGAGTTTATTAGTAACCTTAGTTTTACCATCATAAAAAATGGGGTACTGTTTAGTCCATGGGTATTGTAAAGCTAATTTTGTTAAATATAAAGCAAAGGTTAAACATAGGTTCAAAAGAGGTATATAATTTTATATGCTACAAGAATCGCTTTAGGAAGCAAATTGCAAGATTCAAGGGTAAAGTGAAAGAAGATCTCGGATTTTTCACAAAGATCCCTTTGAATGTATTTCAAGTACTTGTTCTCCACATAAGGATGACTTAGGCTACCTAGTCAAGGAGACCCCTTTGAACCTCAAGTCTTTCATGAAAAACCTTAAGTTTTCTTGAAAACATTTTCAACTTAACCAATTTGTTCTTAAACTTGAAAATATTTTGTTATAATGTAGGCGGTTACCTGGCCTAGACGTTCACTTGCTCCATTTGTCTTCTTTATCTGTGCATCATCACCATCTCTACACCAGTAGCACATTATCTTAATTGACAAACTGTAACTGCAAACCACATCTTAAATCCACCAGATACTAGCTCACATCAACCTCTTGCATCACCAGCTTCTGTTTCCTCATCACGCACACATCACCAGCACCACCAGTAGACCATCTGTAACCAAAAGCACCACCTGGTTCATCCACCATACACCAGTACATATCTCAACTGCACATCACACAATGCCATCATCTTCTCACCTCACTGCTCCATCATCATTATCACACGAGCAGCGCAGCACCACACGAGCAGTGCACCATCACTGGAGCTGCACCACTGCACATCTCCAGTTGCTCACCACTGCACATCTTCAGTGGCTCACCACTCACCATTTCATCGCCAAATTTGCAGAGACTCCAGGCCAGTTCTGTTTTCAGTTTTGATTTTAGTCTCTTTTTCTTTTCTTCCTCACATAATTATAGAAATATTAGGATGTGTTTGGGTGTGGAAAAATTAGGCCACACATGAGTGTTGTTAGACTTATTGTTTAGGTGGATATGTGATTGATTCTTGTTGTTTGGTGATTTAGAATTGAATTTAGGCCAATTCATCTCTATTTTTTTTTACCTAAGCAAGCCATTTGATAATCATATGAGAATTGGCTTTGAATGAGTATGTTGATCTTGATTCACATGTCATTTGATTCTGTGTTTTTAGTTAATTAATGTTTGCAAGTTCACGTCATAATTCACATACACACTTGATGTAAATAGGTGATCACATGCTTAGATTTTATTAGGAACTTGTTTAGGATTCTTTTGGTACTTGATTTGGCACTTAAAATAGGTCTTTAATTAGTCTCTTATATGGTTGCATATTTGACTTACACATTAGGATTCTTTTGTTATTTTGTGTTTTGGTGTTCTTGAAATTGCTTTCAACCTTTTCTAAAATAAATCAATCCTCCAACTTCTCTTTAAAGTTCAGCATAGGTCATTAAGTATGAAAATCCATTCTCAAAAAGCTGTCCTACCTATTTCATTTGGTATGCAATTTTCTGTTGATTTTGAAATGAAATTCAACTTTGAAACACATGAAAATAAATTCATGGCTCCATATCAATGGAGTAATTCCTTACCTTGGTGAGCTTATCCATGATCACTTGAGGTTAAGGAAACATGGATAATTTTCATAGACATTAACTTGGGAAGTGGTAAATCCCTACATTCAAGTTCTTCAAAAACAAGTATCCCATTGACTATTTGGTTGATTTGTTGAACCTTTTAAATGAAAAATTAGATTTGGATTATTTCGGTCTTATGAGTGCATGATGTTGTACACTTCCTAAATATATTAATAGAACTTGGTTTGAGTCAAAAATCATTTTTCAAATAGGAGATATCAATCAATATTTAAACCCTCAACCAACCTCAAATTTGTGATTGGTCGAAATAGGTTGGCACCACCAAGCTTGACACAACTTTGCTCCTTTTTATCCATTTATGCTCTATGATGTCACAAGGGGTTTCCACAACCATCATTCTAATGAAAATAGTTGTAACAGACTAAATGAAAAGTGTGGGAAGATCAAGCATATGTAAGGTAGCATATAATTAGCTACTTGTAGTGTTTGTCTAATATTGAATTTGAGACTAAGATATGATTTTTGTCTTCGTTACCATGTAATGATATCAATCAATTATGGATGTGAATGAAGAATAAAGATGATTATATCTTCAAAACAATCATGCAAGATTATAATTAATGTACTCAACCAATTTCATATTACTATTTTGCCTTTTCAAGTTTTATATATCTAGATCCAAGAAAATTGGTATATGTTGTTGATATGTGTTGTTTAAGTACATGCCAGTTTATTCTACATTTGATAATAAGGGCCAAGGATTATGAACAAGAAATCTGTTGAGGGTTAAGATTCTAAACAAAAAAACATAGTCACATGCATTTTTTTAGCACATATTAACATCCTCAATATTATTAACATGATAATATGCTAAATCCTTTTGAATTGTACTTATATACTTATAACTTACTTGGATATCTTTTTTATACATACATTCATGTCTGTGTATCTTTTGTACACAGATTAAAGGGATTTGTACTAGAAATTAGAAATTGTTATAAAAGGTTTATATTTATTGAAAATAAATTATATGAAGTAATAAATTTATTTTTTTATTTTAAGATGTATAATTATTATTTTTCACCTTAATAAATTATACTATCTCACATTTTTATTCTAAATTTAGAAAGTATCAATTGCTACAAATTTAAAATTTTTGAAGGAGCCTCCATGGAAGATGCTCTAAACTGTTCTAAATATTTACACCAATTACCTTATTATGCCAATAATTTAATATTTATATATAATTTGATTAACTCAACTTCCATCAATTATCTTGTTATTTCAATAATTTAATATTTATATATAATTTGATTAAGTCAACTTTGTGTAAGCTTGGGATACATCGGAGAAAATTAGTTTTTATTGGTTTGATGAATTGAGACATTGATATATGCTATTCAAGTGCATCTTCACTTATTCTACATATGATAATGAGAGAAAATCCCATAGAGAAAAAACTTGATGTTTTTCATGGAGTCAAACACACCATTTAGTCCAATGCTGATAGGAGGCAGTCCTATATTCCTAAATGAGTGTAAAATTAGATATTAATATGATTTGAAATAATATTTTATACGTACACATTAAATTTTTTTCTTTTTTGCCTAGAAATTTAATTTTTTTTTTCAAGTGAAACTTTTTTCTTAAGAAATTTGAAGTATGATAGATAAAAGACGAAAAAATGAATGAAAGTGAAGAGGAGAAAAAATTAAGATCCATACTATGTACATGTCATGTCTCTCAACCCAAACAAAACACTTATATCTCCTACCTATTTTATCTAATTTTCAATCAAACATGATATATCAAACAAAGTAAGTGTGGAATTGCATTCAATTTCATTTAATTTTGACATAATCATTTTATTTTATTTTTCCATTTTATGAAATTGTACTATTGATAGTTCACATTGAACATCATCCAAGGTCCTTAATTTTTTTCTATTTCATAAAATTGTACTATTGATAATTTCCATTGAATATCATCCAAGGTCCTAAACATAGGGAATGTATCTAAGCATCTCTAGTTGTCCAAGCTAATAGTCGAAATTCTTTTGGTAATTTTTCTTTAGTTTATTTAATAACACTTTTGAAAAATATTCTTTTTCTTTTGGTAAACATTGTGATTTTTTTAATTACTAATTTTTCTTCTTCTTCTTTTTTTTTTTTTTTAAAAAAGGGTCAAATGTTTAGTAACAAAAATAAATATGATTCATTTAGATAATTATAAACTAAGTTGTATGAATGATAGTAAGAAGTGGATGTAATTAAACTACTAATGGTATGATAATAGTGCCAACAAATAAAATGGCCTAATAATTCACTAATTCTCTTCAAAACTTAATTTTCCTATTATCATTATTATTTTTACTACTATTTTTTTTATCAAGGATGTCATAAATGTCCCAAGTACGAGATTAATGAATAATTAATATTTTTTTAATTCTAGAAGTGATATGGGAAAAGAGTTTCTAAAGTTGAGGTAGGATTAAACCATCCAAATTATTTATCATATCTTCCTTTACCTAATGGAATCTTTTTTTTTTTAAAAAATATTACCTTTTAATTTTAAAAGTTAAAAAACATATATAAATAAGTTGCTTAGACTTTAAAATAGTATTATTGCACCTTTAACATTACAAAAAAACCTAACAAATTGTGCATGTTATAATGAAATAAATTTCAAAACAATATAACTATTATTTCCCTTACTCTTTAATATTAATGGTTATAAAAAATAATTAAAAGATGTAAACAACCAACATTATTTTAAGGGTTTATTAAACTTTACCCCCCAACCTATAACATGTTTTTCACATTGCCCCCTCGAGTTCAAAATTGAGCAATGTACCCTCCATCATTTATAATTGCATGTAATGTGCATTTTTTAAGTCACGACGTCATATTTTTGGACGAAATGGCATGTGCTCTAGCAAAATAGTCATTTTTTAATGAGGGCACAAGGGTTATTCCATTTTTAAAACCTCAACTTGCAACCCTCTTCTCCCCTGTTGACCATTTCTTCCCTTGTTGTTGGTGAAGCCCTCTCCGGTTCTTCCTTCCCTTCGAAGCCCTAAAATCCCATTCCTACAAAGTTGCTACCAAAAACCCCACATAATTTCCCAAAATCCATTGTTCCTCCTTGTCCGTGGGGTGGAAATTTCCAAAATCCTTAAATAATTTTTCCAAGGACATGTTGAAGCATGCCATAAGACAGTCTCGTATGCTATGGAGAATTCCTCTTAAACTTGTAGCGAAAATTCTTTAGTAGTATGAAAGGTTTGACCACTACTAATTATTGCTCTCTCAAAACGGGTTGAATCTATCAAACCAACTTGAATTTCACCACATCGCTAGGAAAATCCAAAAGATTGCATTGTCAACTCTTCATTCACCATCGAATAAGGCACTATTGAGTTTGACCCCACAATGGCATCATTACACCTTTGTCATCGAGCATCCTCCATTCCTGAAATTCCTTTCCTTAAAGACCCACTTGCAGCTTAATAACCTTTTGCTCCTTAGGCTTCTCAACTAGTTGCCAAGTATGGTTCTTTTAAAGATATCTAAGCTTCTCATTCATAGTGATGATCCACTTTGTAGGCTCTCTACCAGTGATGGCTTCATGATAAGCATGAGATTTCTCATTTTTTAGTGCTTTATGACATAGTAAGTGCATGAGACACCAAATTTGTATAAGCATACATCTTATGTGGTTTAATTTGCCTCCTCATTTTATCACTAGCCAAAGTGTGTTGTTGCTCTTATGATGCATTTTCTTTAGTGTCAAGATGTTGTACCTTTTCTCTATCTTGATTTACTAAAACATGTTTTCTATAGTTCCTAAAGCTTTAGACTCAAACTCAACTTTTCTCTCCCACTGAGGTTCTTTTGTCTTTCAAATTGCTCATTCTTACGTTTCAATATTATAGACTTACAAAGGTCACATCCATAGTAATAAAAAATTTGGAAGATTTTGAATCTAATCACCACAACTTGTACCCTTTTACTCTATTTCATATCCTAAAAATATACACTTCATTGTTCTTGGCTCTAATTTACCTTTATTTACATGATCATAAGAAGGACAATAAAAAATTTTGAACTTTTCATAATTAGTAGAAGAACTAAACCATATCTCTTCAAAAGTTCTATAATTAATAGAAATTGAAGGAGACATATTTAGAAGATAATAAGTTTAATTAACTACTTTAGGTTAGAAGTCCTTCAAAACATGCTCTCTCTAGAAGAGTTCTATTCATCCATTATGCAACATCATTTTATTGTGGATTATGTTTGATTTTGTAATGCATCACAATACCTTCATTCTTGCAAACTCATTGAACTTTTTCCCTTAGAATTCCATATCATTGTCAATTCTCAAGCGTTTGATCTTTTTTGTCGTCTGTTTTCTCAATGATAACTTTTCATTACTTCAACTTCTTGAAGACATCATTCTTATGTTGTAATAATCAATGAAGACCAACATATATATTCAACCACCATGTGATACAAATTGAGAAGGTCCCTAAGATCTAAATGGATGTAATTCAAAGTAATTTTAGTCTCATGAATAGCTACGCTAAATTTAAACTTGCATTGCTTCCCATAAACACAATTCTCACAAAAAATCAAGTTCTCCCATTTTATGCCCACCAAGCAAACCTTATTTACTCAAAATTGTCAACCCTCTCACTCATATGCCTAAACCACATATTCCATATTTTCATAGTCTGTCAAATTAATTTTAAGATTGAAACTATAGTTACACTTTACAGTGCTACTTTATAATGTATAAAGACCATTAGGTTTTTTTTTTTTTTCTCTTTATTCATCATATCTAGAACACCATTTGAGAACGCCTCCATCATTATAGTACATCCATTAGAGTTAGTGTCCCTAAAGAAGAAAAAAAAAATCTTCAACTCTAGAACATGTTTTCTATCAATTAATGTCCTTACAATGTCTCTCAGCATCATAATTCAAATTATGCCTATTCCAACAACCTTACAATCAACATGGTTTCCTATGAAAACTTCTTGCCATTTATAAGTTTATAGGTACTAAACTAATCCTTATTGGGAGACATATGATAAGAGCACCTTCAATCAAGGATCCACTCATCACCTAAGTTGCTAACAATAACTGAAAGGATATCTATAGTATATGGATTTTCTTTTACAACTATTGCATTACCAGAATTAGAAGCTTTGTATTTTTCTCTTTCTTTATGTTTTGCACAATTTCTCATATAATGTTCTTCTTTGTGGTAATTGAAATATTTGTTGTTTCCCTTGGAATTTGATTTCAATCTAGGTCAACCTTTCTTATCATTGTTATTATTTGTTTTGTTCTCTCTCTAGCATTAAAAACTTCACTATAGCTTTCTCCTCTACTCTCATATGCTCTCTTTTCCAACTCCTTTGAGCTGACCATTAGCCTAACATCCTTTATAGAGATATTATCTATGCCATACACCATGATATCCATAAAGTACTCATGGGAATTCATTAGAGAATGTATCAAAATTAAGATTTGGTCTTCATCATTAATTATAATATCAATTATCTTTAAATTCATAATAGTTTTATTAAACTCATCAAGGTGGTCTATCTTTAAAAGATGTACCTATTTTCATCTACAGAGTGAAGAATTGTTTCTTTTAATATAAATGATTTGTAAAAGACTTTGTCATATATAAACTTTTTAGCTTCAATCATAACTTGGCAATCATATCCTCTTCTATAGCCTCTCATGAAATACCTCATTACCAAGTACAATAAAGTAGCACCACACCCTTTCTCCATAAGTTCATCCCTTTCTTCATCAAACATCAATGTTGGTAGAGCCTTTCCACCTTTCAATACTTTGGGTAACCCCTGTTGAACCAACAAGTCTTGTATCTTAATGTGCTATAATTAAACATCATTTGTTTCATCACACTTCTCAACCTCAAACTTTGTTATCATACTAGGTCTAATAACATAAGCTTTGATATCAGTTTGTTATGAAAAACAGTAATGACAAATAATAATAAGGAGAAGAAAATAATAAAACAAAAATAAAAAACACACAAAGCACACGACAATTTACATGGCTAGTGAAAACAAAGAAGAACTTCTACTATTTTTTAAGGAGATTACAAACCTAGAAATCTAAAATCATAAGTCTCATGTACACTTAAAAAGAGACTCTCACTCAACTGAAATCTCTATCTCTCTCTCTTACTTTCTCCTTACTTTATATATATATCTAGAGAGAGAGAGAGAGAGATTTCATATAGGAAACTAATTGTATAATTATCAAACATATCTATTCCTAAGAAAACTATAAGATGTTTCCTTTATAATAATAGGAAACTCCTTTACATGAATATATCCTAGTAGACTATTGAAGTAGGTCTCTACTTGCTTTGTACTAAATATAAGGGAGTCAATTTCTATCAAGTTCATATTAAGCAACGTTCAAGCACAATAACACATTCCTCCAAATCAAGTTATGTTGTTCTAATTTTATATTTTGATTTATTAATATTTTAATTTTGTTTATAATTTATTTTCATTTGTGGTGCCAAATTGTTTGCTTCGTTGTAATGTTTTGTTGCATTATGTTATTGTTTTTTTATTTATTAATATTTTTGATTGAAAATATAAATTGACATATGATTAAACTAAAAAGAAAAGAGAAAAATATATACATTAATTGAATTTCAAAAAACAACAATAAGTAAATATTCTAGTTATAATAAACATGATTTAATAGATCATGAAGCATGATGAGTTATCTCATATTTTATGGTTTAAATTTATTTTCAGAGTTAAATGTTTTAAAGAAGGTTATGCAAGTACAAATACATAATATAATTGCAATACTAAATTATATAAAGAAATTAATGTGTTGTGTATATAAGATTATTAAATATACATATGATGGTTGCTTTCACATAAAGAAGTTATTTGAAACTAAAATAAATAAAATCTTATTTATGATCTACCATGTGAAAAGAAATTTTAAATAGACTAAATATATTATCTATTAAAAAAGATAGTTCAACGAACTCAAAACTAGATGATAGGATTTTTACCTAAGTGCCTACAAAACTAACTCAAAAAAATAGAGTAGTCAATAATGAAGAAGGTGAAGCTATAGAGGATGCAACTGCTACTCCAATTTTCTCTATCTCTAAACATTTCATAAGAGATATGTCCAAGATCAAAGATAAAATAGTGAATCTATTAACCAACTTTAAGTGTCCCAAACTTCAAGATTTTAAATGGTAGAAAGACATGTTTTTTAATGAAAGTTATGTTAAGCTCAAACCATAATCAATCTTTTGGAAAGAAAAATTTATCTCAAAATTACTTGAGACTTTTCTAAAAAAATGTTAGGATTAAGATTAAAGAATAATTTAATGGTCAAATCCCTTATGGTAATTGAACATATGGAGAAATTATAAATATTAACACTCTAGAAGGAATTAACTTATGTAATGATGTTAAGCTTAACCAACAAATGAAATCTGAATGAAATATTTATAAGAATGAATTTGGAACATTTTGTAGTTAGTTTGGATTTAGCTAAAATCTCCATTTAACTAATGTAAGAAGGGACAAATAATTAGGACACCAAGGAAAAAAGCTTTCCATAACAAAAAAGGAACACATGGAATATAGAAAAAATAAAACTAAAAGACTAAGACATAACATAAGAAAATCCACAGAAGAACCTCATAAGAAAATAGAAACTTCATCACGCTCAAATCCAATATGCTTTAAATGTGGAAAAGTTAGACATTTTAAGAAAGATTGTAAAATTAAAAAAAGGAATTAATGATTGAATTCTTTAGATCAAGTAAAAAATATGTTACATGATTCAATGCTAAACATCTCAAAATCTGAATCCATAACTTAATCAAATAATGAAGACCATATTAATCATCTTGAAGATATTAACGAAAGTGTAAGTCAAATCTCTAGTGATCAAGAAAAATGTATCAAAGGAAAATATGATTGTCAACCTAAAACAATAAATTTTATCTCCAAAGAACAAGAATTAATCTTAGAATTGCTTAATGAAGTAGAAGACTCTTAGGTATAATTAAAACTATAAGAAATTTTTATAGTAGAAGATGTTATTGTAAAATTTAAACAAAAATACAAGGGATCATAATACATTGTTGGTAATAAGCACGCAACTCACTAATACGTCATTAGCTACATGATAATCCATATGACACAACAAGCAATACCAACTTTGATATACTTTTATTAGTATTCAATTGAATTTGCTAAAATTTAGGAACTTTCGCTTAGAGACATATGTTTATGCCCCCAATTATTTAATCCCAACAAGGTTCTTTTTAAGGTATGTTGTGGGTCTTTAACCTAAGGGCACTTTTCTTTCTTTCTTTAAGGGCTCCAACCTAAGGGTCTCAATTGTAACTTTCTCTCCTATTGAGGTAGATAGCCCATTTCCAAAGATAACCCACCACATAAGTCCCTAATTAAAGTCATCTTTTAGTTGAAACTTTCTATAAATTACGTTACTAATTGTATCCCCAATCTATCTTGTGATTTTAGCTATTATTGTCTTCGAAATATAAATTTATTGGTTATATATTATGAAAAACTAAGTAAACAGTATTATAGGGAGAACAAGAAGAAGAATGAGGAGTTGAATTTCATGTTAGTTCCAAAGACAACTATTTTGTGAGGAAATAGAAGTTTGAAAACCATTAATGATTTCTATTGGTGTTCTTAATATCTACTCTTCTATAAGACTATTAAGATGACTTGAAGATATTTCATTCTTAAATATCAAGTTGTGTTCTTCAAATTCTCAACCTGATGAGAATTGTTGTTGGTTTTGGTTTTCTACCCAGGTAAACTTCAATGAAATGTTGAAGGAAGAACTAATCATGATACTTTAGTGGAAAAGTGTTGATTTCTTGTTCTTTGATGAGACATCAAAGGTACCATTGATGAGAGGGACCAATGGTGAAAGACTTCATGTGTTTATTAAAACAAACAATCATTTTGATGCTAATTGTGCAATAATTTGGGCTATTAAGATATCTAAAAGGGAAAGTTGTGTTTTCATGGGCCAATATGGTAATAATATTGTTTTTGGAACCCAGGTTTGTGAAATATACAAAAACATCTATTAATGTGGAAACTTATATCAGATTCATGCACTCTGAGTCGACTGTGTTTTTTCTACTGAGCTTGCCCTTCCAGGTATCCACGTCAACAACCCATCTCAGCACGGGCTGAAACTGAACCGGTTTTCTTTTACAAAATCAAACACAAAAAACACCCTAGGCGACTGACCGTTGTTCCTCCCTCTGTCTCATTTGGTACCCATTCCTCTCATCTTTCTACACTTTGTCACGGAGGCGAAGCAGAGGTTCCCACAAGAAAACCCTAGCGTTCAGCCGTTCTTTCTTCCCTCTCTCTCATTTTGGCAGCCATTCCTCTCATCTGTCTTCACTCTGTCACCGAGGCGAAGCAGAGAATCTTGTATATTTTTCAACAATTTCTCTCATTTAATTTTTGAAGCCTTTAATCCCAAACTCCAATCTAGTTTTCTATCTTCAGCCCATTCTCTTCTCAAAGTCCTAACCATTTGGACCCGATCATCCCAATTTCATCCCCCCTCCGGATCGAAGAGGGTGTGAAAATTTGCAAAATTTCACACATTTGAAAGTATAAACCTTACTTGAAAACCTGAATCGAAATTTTTGTTGCTTGTGGTAATTGTGAAGAACCAAATGGAGCACTTCATTGAAACAAGGTCGAGTTAATAAGACGGCTTGAGGAGGGTACGTGTTGACTGAAAATCTGGTTTAGGATAGCGAACCGGAATGGAAACGACAACTCTGATATATTGGGTTCATGAAGAAGAAATCTTGTGTTCTTCTCATTGGATCACATTTTTCTGTAACCTTTCACATCAAATGTGAAGGTAATTAATTTGTATTTAGGGTTGTTTTTTTAATATTTTTTTTGTTTAAAATGGAGCAGAAGAGTGATTTTTGAGTGGTTGTTGTATTTGCAATTTTTCCTCCATTGGTGAGGGCATAGGTTGAGGCGAATGTCGATTTTGGATCGCATGAGCGGCTGTTCGATCTCAATATTTTTGTGTATTGGAGACTCATGAAATGGAAAAATGTTGTGGACATATTTAGAAATTGGGTGAAAAACTTGTGTATTTATTCAGATTTTTAGACTGATGGTAATAATTGATGAATATAATTAGGCAATATCATATATTGGCGAAAAAATTGATAATTCAATCATATATGTTGAGAATAAAAATAATAATAATAATGATAATAAAAATTAAAATGCATAAATTATGTGTTGGTTAGTAGAAATTGTTGGTAGTGTTTGTGAATTTGTAATGTTTGTTGGAATTTGTAGTGTACATCTTTTGTCAACGAAGACAGAATTGTTTCATCGCATCAGGTACTACCTTAATGCAAAAACATGTACTACCTTAATGGTCTTGAGGTACTACATTAATGTACATTAGGTACTATCTTAGTGCATATTTGAGAAATGTTGTTGTTGTGTGACTTAAGACACAATTAGTTCATTTCATTACACATTGCAGCATGACATTGTTATTCATAGGTTACTCCATCGGTGGCGTATGTAATCATAACAAATTTCATGTACTACGTTAATGCACCTCAGGTACTACCTTAATGGTCCTGAGGTACTACATTAATGTACATCGGTACTACCTTAATGCACCTGCGAGAAATGTAGCTCTTCTATGACTTCATACACAATTAGTTCATTTCATTACCTATTGTAGCATGACGTTGTTATGTTGTCATAGGCGACTCCATCGGTAGCTTATGTAATCATAAGAAATTTCAGGTACTACCTTAATGCACTTAAGGTACTACCGTAATGGTCTTCAAGTACTAGCTTAATGTACCTCAGGTACAACCTTAACGCACTTGCGAGAAATGTAGCTATTATGTGACTTCAGATTTTTATTAGTTCATTTCATTACCTATTGTAGCATGACGTTGTTATGTTGTCATAGGTGACTCCATCGACCTGATGTAATCATAAGAAATTTTAGGTACTACCTTAATGCACATAAGGTACTACCTTAATGGTCTTCAGGTACTACCTTAATGTACCTCAGGTACTACCTTAATGCACCTGCGAGAAATGTAGCCATTCTGTGGCTTTAGATTTTTATTAGTTAATTTCATTACCTATTGCAGCATGACATTGTTATGTTCACATAGGTTACTCCAATGGTACCTTATGTAATCATAAGAAATTTCAGGTACTACCTTAATGCACATAAGGTATTACCTTAATGGTCTTCAGGTACTACCTTAATGTACCTCAGGTACTACCTTAACGCACCTGCGAGAAATGTAGCCATTTTGTGACTTCAGATTTTTATTAGTTAATTTCATTACCTATTGTAGCATGACATTGTTATGTTCTCATAGGTTACTCCAACGGTACCTTATGTAATCATAAGAAATTTCAGGTACTACCTTAATGCACATAAGGTACTACCTTAATGCACATAAGGTACTACCTTAATGGTCTTCAGGTACTACCTTAATGTACCTCAGGTACTACCTTAACGCACCTGCGAGAAATGTAGCCATTCTGTGACTTCAGATTTTCATTAGTTAATTTCATTACCTATTGCAGCATGACATTGTTATGTTCTCATAGGTTACTCCAACGGTACCTTATGTAATCATAAGAAATTTCAGGTACTACCTTAATGCACATAAGGTACTACCTTAATGGTCTTCAGGTACTACCTTAATGTACCTCAGGTACTACCTTAATGCACCTGCGAGAAATGTAGCCATTCAGTGACTTCAGATTTTCATTAGTTAATTTCATTACCTATTGCAGCATGACACTATCTTAAACCATATTCGATAAATTTTGCTTTCCCGACAATTTTTCACTCTTAGTATTTATTTAATCATACTGTTGTTTTCTCATTTTTCTGGTTATGTCAAGTTACGATGGTTTTGGGTTGGATACGGAAGGTGGATCATGCGAAACAAATATTTATTGGTTTTTCTTACCACATTTATTTTTTCTATAACAACCTATACATGGTTTGAAGCACAAAATTAGCAAAATGCACAATCATTTAGGAATCCTGAGTAGCCCTTGCCAATGAGGATGCGCAATAGTCCTGAACCTTAGTAGATCAGGATTTGAAGGGCGCCATTGCAAACTATTGGTATACCAACAAACTGTTTCTAAATGTAGTAAATCAAACCAAACAAACCTCCCAACTTACCAATAACATTAATAAAAGATGCTATGTAAAAGCTTACACAATAACTAAATATGAAAGGAAAGCCGTCAAACAATTTACTAATGTGAGTATAGAAGGAATAAACTGAAACTGCATCAGTGTACAAAACAAATAGGTTTCCAGTCTATGTTTGTTTGTTCTCTTATGAAATTAGTACCATATCCCATAATAAACCTATCACTTTGGATCACATTTACAATCACAGTTGTTGTCCAATCAGTCGCTAATACAACACTGACCAGCACCCTTAACTATAATAAAAGAACAGATACTAAGTGTTGTCCATGTTCCTACTCCCTTCCTTTACAATATTGAAGGAAAAATGAACAACCATATTACACTACTGTTACTGCGTCCCATATGCTCCAGCTGCAGCATCACCAGGTACTCTTCCTTTCCCTTACACGTTGGCCATTCTTGTACATAAAGTCCTCATATTCAGCATAACCCAACTGCCACTGTTACAATGGGATGTGGAATACTTCATCAGATACATCACATATAGAACATAAATAATGGTTTTACAATTGGAACAAATCACATCAGCACACAACATGATATGAATTAATAAATTTTGGACAAACTACAATCAACCCTTGGTCATTTTGGTACTTAGCAGCAGATAGGAAGAAACTTATCATGAACTATGAAGTCACAAATGACATGTGGCCATAATTGTATCTCTGACACTGTTGCGTTCATTGAGCACTAGTTGCAGCACTAGCTGGAGTTTGTACATGTTCGTCTTGTCCTACGGAAATGGGAAAAAATTATTCCATGCGGTTGGGAAAAAAACAAAGAAAAACAGTCCAAGTTTGATAGTGTAAACCAACTTTAACCTCTGCCACTGAAGTAGTTAAGGTCGCCCCATTCCAAAATTCCATGAACTTTAGAACGAGGACACCATAATCGACCTATAACACATCAAAAATGTGTTAATATAGAAATCTGATAAATCAAATTATTTAGAAATGTTTGTTTTTCGTTGGAATATCTGATACTTTACCCATTCCAACTGTTGGAAAAGTTGGTTGGACATGCACAAACAACCTGGAGACATCCGCCATCCATATGGATCTATATGTATGCAGTGCTTTGCTGGAGTGCCATCTGATACATCGTCGTTTGCAGCACTTGATGTTGTTCCCCCGCCTTTAGGACAATGGACGAAGTTCTCCAACTCTTCCAGCTGCCAAAATTAAACAACAGCACGTGCCAGTGATTATTCTCGCAAACCGGTATGAACATCTGCATAAACCAATTCAAGATTATTAGCTTTTATGTCATTACTTTATAAATCATCCAATAACCCTTGCATTTATTAGCTATGGAATTGGGAACTTTAGCTATGTTTTCTTACCCATGTCACATGAACCTAAGATCATGCCCTAATTGTCAGATCCAGATTACATAGCGCATCTTCCAGGATGACTTGCATGGTTGCATAATTTGAGTTGCTCAGAACAACCTGTTTCAAGGGTGAGGTGAATCGCCAACTGCAAACATCAAACTATCTACTCTTTCTAGTGTCAGACCAAGTGAATTAGATATCAGAGGCTTACCAAGAACGAAACAGGCTCAAAAAATGTGCAGGTATGGTGCTGTGCTGTCCATTCATCAGGCCGAGAGACAATCGCAACAATCTGCCAAAGTTGTTGAAAATAATCATGATTTTTAACAACCTCCATCAAGCCACTTTATCAATTCATGATGACTTATTAATCGTGAATTTGATAAGCATAAGATAAGTAACCTACCATTTGAATTAACCATCGCCCTCTGATTTAACAAAGAAAGTTCCTCACGTGAATGTACATCCCATTAACCATTGTCGCACAAATCTCACTACAATGACATGAAAAGTAAATTTGGTGCATTGATGATGTAGAGTTATTGAACTATGAAAATGATTATAAGAATGGATTTTTAGAAATCCTTTAAGTGTACCTAGGGATCACCATTTCGCCAAAAAGCATAATCTGGCTTACTACCCGATCTGGCAGAGGTATTTTTGGGAATTGTTTTAAAACACAATTGTGGTTGGAACCAAACGGGAACTTTTGCAAGCGGAGGGACGCTTGACCAATCCTCTTAAGCGGTCCGCTTATATCTCTTCATCGATAAGTTTAGGGCTGCTTACCCACTCGCCCAACCTGCGCCTTCACCTTCTTCTGGCAGCCATCTTTACTGTCACTTACTGTCACTCAGCTGATCTTCTCTT